>CATIWR010057308.1:0-41726 GCA_949677035.1 Omphalea diandra | reverse complement strand
AGTGAGCCTAGTGAAACACTTGAGTGAGGCTATGTGTTAGCCTTAAAAACACATTATTGTAAGGTTGTGTGTTAGCCATCAAAACATAAGTTGTATAAGTTGGGTGTGAGCTTGAAAACACCTTGAGATAGTGAAATACCTAATTGGTTAATTGGAGAGTGGAAGTAGGGTCAATTATACCCGAACCACTATAAATCGGTTGTCTCCATTCTACTCTTTCTTCTCCCTCTTTTCTTTACACTAATTTAACCCCCCTTCTTGTTGCCTAAGGACAATAAGTGGTATCAGAGCAAGGTTTTCACAAATCAAACCATCATTGGGTGAAACAATATCATGGCATAAGAAGTAAACCACTAACAACTAAGGCCATATTTTGATGGAACCGACTATACTCATTGGAAGTATAGGATGGTGATGTATCTTGACACAAATGTGGTGGACCTTTGGGATGTGGTAATCAAGGAATGGAAGCCTCCTACAAGAGTTGTGGACAACAATGAAGAATTAATACTAAGGGATGAATGGGTTGAAGCTCACCGAAAGTCAAATGGCAAGAACAAGAGGGCAATGACCATTCTCCTAAGCTCACTTTCGAAAGAAGAGATTAGGAGAGTGCAACATTGTCAAACTACATATGCCATATGGAAGACTCTATAGAACTATCATGAAGGCACAATCTTAGTCAAGTCAAGCCATTTGGAGATGTATGTCACCGAATGGGAACTCATCATGATGAAGGACAACGAAAACATCACGGAAATGACCAATCGCCTCTTGTCCATCGTTACCAATATGAAGAAGTTTGGAAGAGCACTCACCAATTATGAGGTAAATACCAAAATCCATAAAACTCTTCCTCTTGACAAATTTAAAGCTAGGGTGTGCAACAGTCAAGAGTCCAATCCAGAGATTGGAAAGGTCCCAACCGATGTGCTCATTGGCAAGCTCTTGACTCATGAGTTGGCCATTCAAAAAGATGAGTAAATGAAGAAGCTAAGGGGCTAAGATGAAAAACTAGAAAAAAGAACCATGGGTCTCAAAGCTTCAACAAGGGAAAAAGAAGTAGACACATCCTTAAATGAAGAGGATAGTGATAAAGAAGGAGAAGAACTAGCCATGCTTTCAAGGAGAACCAAGGAGTTGATAAGGAGGAGAAAAGAGATAAGAGTTTTCAAGAAATCAGCTCAAAGCCCAAAAGAAAGAACAAATGATGTCACATGTTATGAATGTGGCAAACAAGAGCACATGAAGCATGAATGTCCCAAGTTGAAGAAGAAGAAAATATGGGACAAAGAAAAGAAGAAAAGCTTCTCCGCCACTTGGGATGATGACTCAAGTGAAGAAGGGGAAGAATGAGAGGTGGCCAACATATACTTCATGGCACTAGGGGACTCTTCACAAGAGGTAAGTACATCCTCCCACTCTAATTCTGACTATGAGGTAGATGATATAGATGAAGAGCTATTAGAAGCTCTAACTATGAAGTGTGACAAATATAAGTCACAAGTCAAAACCTATAGGAAGAAATGCTCTAATATAGAAGATGAGTACAAGTCTCTAAATGAGCTTGTGAATGAATTGAGGGCTTCTAATGAAGAACTTAAGAAATCTATTGAAAATTTATCAACATCATCTTCTTCCTTAGCCTCACTTAGAAAGGATAATGACTCACTCAAAGGGGAAGTCATTGAGCTTATAAGCTCAATCTCTAAATTTCATAAAGGAAAATAGGTTTTAGACACTCTTATTGTGTCACAAAGACCACCTTTAATTTGGGATGGTCTAGGTTTTAATGGAGCTTCATCATCTTCCACAACTACATTTGTTAGAGCTTCACAATCTCACACCTCAAGCATTGAAGCAATTGGGAAGAAGAGTGCTCTTAGCACTAGGCCTCCTAAGCCTAATGGCAAAGGAAAGGCTCCCCAAGGCTCTATAGCTAAGACTCAAAGAGCCAATCATGCTTATATGTATAACAAAAGGCATAATCATCCTTATAAAAAATCCTCTACCCCTACTCATCATATGTGTCCATGCATGCACTCACATGATCATGGTATGAGAAAGTTTTCTACTCATACTAAATTCATACATAGGAGAAAGATTAACAAGTCTAATCTCCAATGTCATTATTGCATGAAATATGGGCATGTTAATATACATTGTTTTATTAGGAAGGCTTACCTCAAGTTAGAGGATCCTTCAATCACTAACCCCCTAGGACCTAAGTATACTTGAGTACCAAAGAAAAAGTGATTGACTCTTATTTTGTTGGAAAATATGACTACCACCAAATCAAGTAATTGGCATGTGGATAGTGGTTGCTCAAAGCATATGACCAAAAATAGAAGACTATTCACATCACTCTAATAGAAAGAAGGTGGAGATGTCACATTTGGTAACAATGCCAAGGGTAAGGTAATTGGCATTGGTACCATAGGTAAGAATGGTTATTCATTAATTGATAATGTTTTACTTATTAGTGGCTTACAACACAACTTGTTAAGTGTAAGTCAATTGTGTGACAAAGGTAACAAAGTCACCTTTGACCCTAGGGAATGCCAAGTCACCACTCTATTGGATGATAAGGTCACTTTCAAGGATGAAAGAAAACGCAATACTAATTTAATTGACTTACACAATTTGGCTAACCAATATTTTTAGTGTCTTATGTCTTTGAGCAATGAAGCGTAGTTGTGGCATAGAAGGCTTAGTCATGTAAGCATGGATCTTCTCTAAAGTCTATCTAAAGGAGAGTTAGTGGAAGGACTTTCCAAGTTAAATTACTCTAAATATAAGACATGTGGTCCATGTCAAATGGGGAAGCAGTACCATGCCTCCCATTAAGCCAAAAATATTGTAAGTACATATAGACCTCTTCAACTTATCCATATGGACTTAATAGGACCTACTAGAAGTGCTAGCTTAGGTGGAAAGCACTATGCAGTAGTCTTTGTAGATGACTACTCTAGGTTTACTTGGGTATCCTTTCTATCTCATAAAAATGATTCTTTTGATGCTTTCAAAAGTTTTGCAAAAAGGGTTCAAAATGAAAAGGGTTACTTCATTTCCTCTATTATAAGTGACCATGGAAAGGAATTTCAAAATGAATTATTTGAATATTACTGTTTGGAAAATAGAGTTTTTCATAATTTTTGAACTTTTAGAACACCACAACAAAATGGTGTTGTATAAATAAAAAAAATAGAACTTTGGTAGAAATGGTAAGGACGATGCTCAATGAGTATTCTTTTCCAAATTACTTTTGGGCCGAAGCCATTAATACCTCATGTTATATTACAAATAGAATTGTCAAAAGACCCATTCTCAATAAAACCTTTTATGAGCTTTGGAATGGTAGAAAACCCAAAATTGCATACCTAAGAGTATTTGGATGCAAGTGCTATATTTTAAACACCAAGGATAATTTTGGGAAATTTGATTCCAAAACTAATAAGGGAATCTTCTTAGGATATTTCATCTCAAGTAAGGCATATAAAGTCTTTAACAAAAGTACAATGGTAGTTGAAGAGTCTATGAATGTTGTTTTTGATGAATATAGTAAACTTGATATTAGGAAAGGTAGTTTTGTTGATGCTCTTGCAGATAATCTTGAAAAACTTGAATTGGAAGATACTACAAGAAGAGATGATAAAGAATCATCAAGGTTGGAAGAAGAACCACGACATCGATAAGAAGAAGTACCAAGACAAGATCTACCTAAAGATTGGAGATTCTCTAAGTATCACCCCAAAGACTTGATCATTGGCGATACATCAAAGGGTGTAAGTACTGGATCTCAACTTCATCCTTTAGATAACAATCTTTGCATTTGTTTCTCAATTAGAACCAAAATTAATTGATGAGGCCATTGAAGATGAAAGTTAGGTACTTGTTATGCAAGAAGAACTCAACCAATTTGAGAGAAACAAAGTATGGGAACTTATACCTAGGCCTAAAAATCACTCAATTATAGGTAGTAAGTGGGTATTTAGGAACAAGTTAGATGAGCAAGGTGTCATCACTAGAAACAAGGCTAGATTGGTTGCCAAAGGATACAACCAAGAGGAAGGCATAGACAATGATGAAACCTTTGCCCCCATAGCAAGATTAGAGGCCATTAGGATTCTCTTAGTATTTGCATGTCATATGAATTTTAGACTTTTTCAAATGGATGTGAAGAGTACATTTTTAAATGGTATCATTGAGGATGAGGTGTATGTTGAACAACCTCACGATTTTGAATCACATTGCTTTCCTAATCATGTTTTAAACTAAACAAAGCCTTATATGGTTTAAAACAAGCTCCAAGAGCTTGGCATGAAAGGCTTAGTTTGTTTCTTTTACAAAATGATTTTGCAAAAGGAAAGGTTGATACTACACTATTTGTGAAAAAGCACAAGCATGACATTAATTGTCCAAATCTATATTGATGATATTATCTTTGGTGCCATTAATGAATCTCTTTATGAGGAATTTGCTAAGTGTATGACTTGAGAATTCAAAATGAGCATGATGGGAGAGCTCAAATTCTTTCTTGGTCTACAATTCAAGCAACTCAAATAAGGGATATTCATCAACCAAGCCAAGTACACAAAGGAAATGTTAAAGAAATTTGACATTGAAGGATGCAAGGTAGTAAAAACACTAATGAGTAGTACCATCAAGCTAAACAATGATGAATCAGGTACGGTAGTAGATGAAAAGAGATATCAAGGTATGATCAGATCTATACTCTATCTTACTGCTTCTAGGCTGGATATAATGTTTAGTGTTTGTATGTGTGCTAGGTTTCAATCTTCTCGTAGGGAATCTCATTTGAATGCTGTAAAGAGAATTTTCAAATATTTGCATAGCACTATTCACTTAAGACTTTGGTGTCCTAGGAACTCTTCCTTTAGCCTAATAGGGTATTCAGATACGGATTACATAGGTAGTCTTTTAGATATAAAAAGCACTTCTAGGACTTGTTAATTCATAGGAGAATGTCTAGTCTCTTGGTTTAGTAAAAAGCAAGTATCGGTTGCCTTGTCCACCGCGGAAGTCAAGTATGTAGCGGCAGGTTATTGTTGCACCCAATTTCTTTAGATGAAACAACAATTAAAGGACTTTGGCAAAGTAATTGATCACATTCCTATCAAATGTGACAATACTAGTGCTATTAATCTCTCAAAAAATCCCATACAACATTCTAGAAGTAAGCATATAGATATTAGGCATCACTTTCTTAGAGATCATGTGCAAAAAGGTGATGTGTTAGAATTCATTAACACTAATCATCAACTTGCAGATATTTTCACTAAACCTCTAAATGAAGAGAGGATGCACTTCATTAAGAGAGAATTGGGAATGCTTGATGGAAGCTCCCTCAAGTGAAAATTATTGTTTCATATTGTGTGTGTTAGATGTTTGATTGATGATTGATATGGAAGGTTTTATTATTTGTTTTTAGGAGATCACATGTTTTTTCAAAATTTTCATTCTTATCCTTGATGACTCACAATTCGTTGTCGCTATTCATTCTTCACAGTTGCAAATTACAAGTCAACTTTATCGGCTGTCAAATGTCAATTTACGGTCGTAAAAATCACTCTCCACTACGAATTTTATCAGTTTTTCAAAATTCTAACCATTGCAGCACACATTCCCGAGGAAAATTTGTCTGTTACATTTTTCAGAATTAGCGATCGCGATTGGGGAAATCGCAAACGCGAATTATAGTAACCGACTTATATTTATGAGATTTGATTGCCAACTATTGCAAACCCTTCATTTAATCAATTTTTAGGCATTTGATACCATTTTCACACCACTTGAAGCCTATAAATACCCCCTTAAATAATGATTTCATCATAACTTCAACATACCAACTTCCAAATCTTTTAATCTCTCAAGTCTTCCCTCTATTTCTTAAGCATTCTTTATGGCACGAAAGAAAGCCTTAAGAGCAGACAAGGGCAAGGGAATTGCACAACCCTCTATTCCTCATTCTCTCCTCAACATGAAGTTACTCATGAAGAAAATGAGAGGTACAAAGCAAATCTCTCTAAAACCATCTTCCTTAATAAATTCCATCTTCATTTATGCTCGAGTCCCTTGGCCTTGCCAATGAAATTCGGGCATTCCTATCCAACCTTGGCTGGAATGACTTTATCTTTTGTGCAGAACCTGGATACAAGGAAATCATTGGGGAGTTTATGTGCACGGTTCAATTGAGTCGTAAAATGGAGTCTTCAGCGGGTCAATATGGTATGACATTTCGAGCCTTCGGTGGTCCCTACTTCATCACTTTTGAGCAGTTGTCCAACCTCTTCACTCTTCAAATGGCTGAGCACATTTTGTTTGTCATTGCTGCTCTCGATGTAATTCATTCAAAATTTTGGGCGGAGATCTCTATAGAGGCTCAACACAACCCACGGTCTTCCTTGGCAAAGCATATCAAGACATTACCATTCTGGATTCTCCATCGAATCATTACGTTCTCCATCAACGCAAGGGGCGATAGGAATGAAAAAGTCTCGCAGAAGGATCTTGCTTTCCTCTTCTGCCTAGTAAAGAACAAGCCTATCCAGACCGACAGGTATCTAGTGGATCAATTGATTCACATGAGCACCAAGCTGAAGAGTCAATTCTTGCTTCCATCGCATGTCACTGCGATCTATCGCACTGTGGGCGCACTAGACGAGGAGAAGGAAAAACTTCTCACCAAAAAGTATCTGCCTTCACAGAACTATTTGGATCTCACCTACCTCGTCAACACCAAGGCGATACACCCTGACTCCTATGCCTATTTTCTTGGCGCTTATGGTGCACAGCGAATGGAGAGCTCTCACGCATCTAAGAGGAAGTGCCTCCACCTTGAAGAGGTTCCTTCTTTGGCCCCTTATGCTTCTCCTCCACCAAAGCCAAAGGTAAAGTATCACTCTCCACCATCAACAACAAGCTTGATAAGCTTATGCGAATGATGAAGAGACGATCTCTATTCCTCTCCCACCTCCACAGTGACATAGTGGATCATCAGGAAAAGCTTGGAATTTCTCCCTGCCACCTCCCCGATTTTACGAAATTTGATGATACATAAGATGGGGATTAAGGTGTGGAAGACAGAGATGAGGTTGAAGGTGGCCTCCAAGAGATTACGAATGACTCATCTGGATATGACAGTGATTCTCCAATTTTTTAGTTTTTAGGTTTCCGTTAGTACTTTGTTTTTTCTTTATTTACCTTTTGTAATCAAACTTGTGATCTCATATTTAGTATATCTATAAAAGGTTTGTTCTTTTTTACATCTCTTTGTGTTAAGCAATTATTGTTATCTTTATGATCAATGGTTGTTCCTTCTATACTTTTGCTTCCTATTCCTATTTATGCTTAAATTTCCCTTTAGTTATCTTTCGTCTTATCTAATCTTTTTGATCTTGCCAAAGGGGGAGATAAGATAAGATTGGTATAAAAGTGAAAAATTGAGAGATAACTATTTAAGGGGGAGCAAGTGAGTGAGTGCATAAGTTAAGGGGGAGCAACTTACCTTTACACTTAGAAATCTTTGCTAAGTTATGATTCAATTTTACTTTTTTGCACTTATTTTTCACTTTGGATCAATCTAGGTTGTCAAAATCAAAAAGAGGGAGATTGTTGGACTAGGATGGTTAATCCTAAGTCTATAACCTCTTTTGATCTTGACAAAGTACATTGATCATCACTAATATTTCAAATAAGTGTTGATTTTACAGAAATAAATAAATCTCTCAAAAAGAAATGAAAGGAGTTGATAAACTCCAAAGTGACATCTAAATTGCGACCGCAATCTAGGATTTGCGACTACAACTCATGTTAAGGCATGCTGAAATTCAAACAGGCGAAATTGTGGAGCCATTCTCTGCCACGACTTATGGAAAAGAAGAAGCCAAAATGTGACAGATGAATTTGTGGTAAATGTCACGCCCTAGTCGCGACCGCGAATTTCAAAGTAACTCAAAAGGGAAGCAAGTCCACAACCATAGCTTGACAAGTGTCCCAAAAGACAGTTGGAACTCAAAATTTATGAATCCTGAGGAAGAAAGATGACCACTTCGACAGACTGATTGTCGTCCTCTATCACGTCCTCTACAAGAAAATTTGCGACTGCGACTTCTGAAAGTAGGTAAAAGACAACGACTATATTTTCTTGGTGAACTAATAAGAAACTGCCATGTGGACTAGCCGTTAGACATAAACAGGGTTTCCCTTGAAAATTTTGGATTTTGCGACCGCGAAATGGCAGTAGCGACCGCGATTTCATCCTGACAAGCATTTAATGCAGAATCTGTCTAGCATGTCTCAAAGATTTGATGAGCTATGATCTGCAACGTCTCTTTTGTGAAGTTTGGCTATAAATACACCACCAAACAACCATGAATAAGGCTGCTAAGGAATTTATTACAAGTGATTAAAGCTCCCAATCTTTGCTACTCATTTTCTTCATTTTCTTTATGAAATTGTAATTATTAGGTGTGAGCATTAAACACCAAGCTATAAGGTTGTAGTGTTAACCTGTAAAAACACTTTAATAAAGGTTTAAGTGTGAGCCTAGTGAAACACTTGAGTGAGGTTGTGTGTTAGCCTTAAAAACACATTATTGTAAGGTTGTGTGTTAGCCATGAAAACACAAGTTGCATAAGTTGGGTGTGAGCTTGAAAACACCTTGAGATAGTTAAATACCCAATTGGTTAATTAAGGAGTGGATGTAGGGTAAATTATACCCGAACCACTATAAATAGGTTGTCTCCATTATGCTCTTTCTTCTCCCTCTTTTCTTTGTTGTTGAAATTTTTATACACCAATTCAACCCCCCTTCTTGGTGCCTAGGGACAACATTGTCAAACTACCCATGGGATTTGGAAAGCATTGGAGAACTATCATGAAGGACCACCTTGGTGAAATCTAGCCGATTAGAGATGTATGTGATGGAGTGGGAGTTATTCATGATGAAGGA
The DNA here is from genome assembly GCA_949677035.1 of Omphalea diandra. NCBI lineage: Eukaryota > Viridiplantae > Streptophyta > Magnoliopsida > Malpighiales > Euphorbiaceae > Omphalea > Omphalea diandra. The sequence goes on along the minus strand of CATIWR010057308.1, from coordinate 32,752 downwards.
GGATAAGAGCATCACCCCTATGACCAATAGACTCATAGCAATCATCACCAACATGAAGATGTTTGGAAGGATTTCTCACAAATCATGAGGTAAATTCTAAAATTCTAAGGTCTTTGCCTCTTGATAAATTTGACGTTAGAGTGTGTAGTAATAAAAAAACCAACCTAAAAATAGGGAAGGTGCCAATAGATGTCTTGATAGGCAAACTCATAACTCATGAGTTAGCCTTAAAGAAAGATGAGGAGATGAAGAAAATGAGGGGCAAAGGAGAAAAATCTTGAAAATGAGAAAGGAAGACCTTCGCACTTAAGTCTACATCTAAAGAGAAAGAAATGGAGGTTACTTCAAGTGAAGAAGAAAGTGGCAAGGAGGAAGAGGAACTAGCAATGCTCTATAGAAGGACTTAGGAGCTTATTATAAGAAGAAAAGAAGGAAGGAACTTTAAGAAAGCTACTTCTAATCCTAAAGAGAGATCAACTGAAATCACTTGCTATGAGTGTGGCAATCAAGGCCACATTAAGTATGATTGTCCAAAGTTAAAAAAGAAAAATAAAAGGGGACAAAGAGAAGAGGAAGAACTTCAAAGCCACTTAGGATGATAGCTTAAATGAGGATGAGGAAGATGAGGAGATTGCCAACATATGCTTCATCACTCAAGAGGATTCTCCTAATGAGGTAAGCACTTTATCTCATTCTTATATTGATTATAATGATTTAGATGATGTAGATAAAGTGCTTCTAGAAGGTCTCACAATGAGATGTGACAAATATAAGTCACAAATGAAGACTTATAGAAGAAAATACTCAAAATTAGAGGATGATTATAAATCTCTTTACAATCTTGTAAGTGAATTGAGGGCTTCAAATGAATAACTAAAAAAATTAATGAAAAATCTTTCTAACTCATCTTCATCATTAGCTTCATTAAGAACAAAGAATGACTCTCTAAAGGGAGAAGTCATTGAGCTTAGAAGATCTACCTCAAAATTTCATAAGGGTAAGAAAGCTTTAGATACACTCATAGTATCACAAAGGCCTCCCTTATGCATGGTCTAGTATTTAATGAAGCTTCAACCTCCACATCTACACTCATACATTCGTTAGAGCAACAACACCTTAAACTTCGAGTATTGAGGTCATTGGGAATAGAGGTACTCCTATAACTAGGCCACCTATGCCTAACAGCAAAGGTAAGACCCTCCAAGGCTCAAAAACTAAGGCTCAAAGAGTAAATTATGCTTATATTTACAACAAGAAGTATGCTTAAACATACAAATAAAAAAACTTCTCTCATACTCCTCATCACTCATGCACTTGCATACACTCCCATAACTAAAGTATGAGAAGGCCTTCTACTCATACTAAGATTATGCATAGGAGAAAGACTCACAAGTCTAAACTCCAATGTCATTATTACATGAGATATGGACATATTAATATTTATTGCTACATTAGGAAGGCTTACCTCAAATTGGAAGACCCTTCAATACCTAACCCCCTAGGACCCAAATATGTTTGGGTACCAAAGAAGAGATGATTTATTTGTGTTTTGAATGGATGTTTGGCAGCCACTAATGAATCAAATGACTGGCATGTGGATAGTGGATGCTCAAAACACATGACGGGCAATAGGAAGCTATTCATGACCCTAAAAGAAAAGGAAGGTGGTAATGTCACATTTGGTAACAATGCCAAGGATAAGGTAATTGGCATTGGAACCATTGGTAATAATGGTCGCTTTTTAATTAATTATGTTTTGTTAGTTGATGGCTTGCAACATAATTTGTTAAGTGTAAGTCAATTATGTGACAAAGGTAATAAAGTCACCTTTGACCCTAGAGAATGTCATGTTACCATATTAGCAGACAAAAAAGTTATTTTCAAGGGTGAAAGGAAAGACAACACCTATCTAATTAATTTAGATAATTTGGCTAACCAATCTTTTAAGTATCTTATGTCTCTTAGTAATGAAGCTTGGTTATGGCATAGAAGATTTATACATGCTAAGATGGAGCTCTTACAAAGCTTATCTAAAGGAAAGCTAATGGAAGGTTTTCCCAATCTAAGTTTTTCAAAATACAAGACATGTGGTCCTTGCTAAATGGGGAAGCAACATCAATCTTCCCTCAAAGCTAAAAATGTTGTAAGTACACCTAAACCTCTTTAACTAATTCATATGGACTTGATAGGACCAATAAGAGTGCTAGTTTAGGTGGAAAACATTATGCACTATCCTAGTTGATGAGTATTCTAGGTTTACTTGGGTATCCTTTCTAGCTTATAAGTTTGATACCTTTGATGCTTTCAAAAGTTTTACAAAAATAATTTAAAATGAAAAGGGTTACTTCATTTCCTCTATAGGAAGTGACCATGGAAAGGAATTCCAAAATTAAGATTTTAAATCTTATTGTTTGGAGAATAGAATTTTCCATAATTTTTAAACCCCTAGAACACCATAATAAAATTGTGTTATAGAGAGAAAAAATAGAACACTAGTAGAAATGACTATAACTATACTCAATGAATATTCTTTACCAAATAACTTTTGGGTCGAAGACATTAATACCTCGTGTTATATAGCAAATAGAATTTTTAAATGACCCATTTTCAATAAAACATCTTATGAGATGTGGAATGGTAGAAAACCCAAGATATCATTCTTAAGAGTATTTAGATACAAGTGCTATATATTAAACACCAAGGATAATCTTTAAAAATTTAACTAAAAAACTAATGAAGGTATATTCTTAGGTTATTCCACCTCTAGCAAGGCTTATAGTCTTTAACAAATGTTCAATGGTTGTTGAAGAGTCTATGAATGTTGTTTTTGATGAATCCAATAAACTTGATCTTGCGAAAAGGTTCTTTTGTTGATGATATTGTACGTGACTTTGGAATTGGAGCACACTACAATAGTGGAAGATGAAGACAAAAATAAAGGTGAATCATCAAGAGTATATGAGGTACCATAACATCAACAAGAATCATTGGGAAGTTAAGATCTAGCCAAGGATTAGAGGTTCTCTAAGCATCATCCCAAAGATTTGACTATTGGTGATACCTCAAAGGGTGAAAATACTACATCCTAACTTAGTCTTTTAGATAATAATCTTTTATTTGTTTCTTAATTTGAGCCAAAATCAATTGATGAGACTCTTAATGATGAATGTTGGGTAAATGCTATGCAAGAGGAACGTAACCAATTCTAGAGAAATAATGTATGGGAACTTGTTCCTAGGCCTAAGAAACACCCGATTGTAGGTTGCAAACGGGTGTTTAGAAACAAGTTAGATGAGCAATGATTCATCACCAGGAATAAAGCTATATTGGTTGAAAAAGGTTATAACCAAGAGGAAGGCATAAACTATGATAAAACCTATGCCCCTATTGCAAGGTTAGAGGCCATTAGGATTCTTTTAGCCTATGCATGTCATATGAATTTTAAACTTTTTCAAATGGATGTCAAAAGTACTTTTCTAAATGGGGTTATTGAGGAAGAAGTTTATGTTGAACAACCTCTTGGTTTTGAATCACATAGTTTTGAAAATTATATTTTTAAATTGAATAAAGCTTTATATAGATTGAAACAAGCTCTAAGAGCTAGGTATGAAAGGCTTAGTTCATTTCTTTTGAAAAATGATTTTGAAAAGGGAAAGGTGGATATTACCTTCTTTGTAAAAAAGCACAAACAATATATACTTATAGTACAAATTTATGTTGATGATATTCTTTTTGGTGCTACTAATGAATCTCTTTGTGAGGATTTTGTTAAGTGTATGACTAGGAAATTTGAAATAAGCATGATGGGAGAGTTCAAGTTTTTCCTTAGTCTACAAATCAAGCAAACCAAAGAAGGGATCTTCATTAACCAAGCCAAATACACAAATGACATACTCAAGAAGTTTGGCATGGATGGATGCAAAGTAGCAAAAACACCTATGAGTGGTATCATAAAATTAGATAAAGATGAATTGGGTAAAACAGTTGATGAAAAGAGATATCGAGGTATGACCGGTTCTCTACTTTATCTTACTACTTCAAAACCTGACATTATGTTTAGTGTATATATACATGCTAAATTTCAATTCTCTCCCAAAGAATTACATTTAAATGCAGTTAAAAGAATTCTCAAATATTTGCATGGCATGTTGCACTTAGGACTATGGTATCTTGGGGATTCATCCTTTAGTCTCATAGGCTACTCAGATGTAGATTACCCTGGTAGTGTTTTAGATAGAAAAAGCGCTTCTAGAACTTGTCAATTTTCAAGAGAATGCTTAGTGTCTTAGTTTAGCAAGAAGCAAGTTTCAATTACCTTATCAACCGTCAAAGGAGAGTATGTTGTTGCAGGTTGTTGTTGCACCCAAGTGCTGTAGATGAAGCAATAATTAAAGGACTATGGCAAAGATGTCGATAATATTCCTATCAAATGTGACAACATTAGTACGATTAATCTCTATAAGAATCCCATCCAACACTCTAGGAGCAAACACATAGATATTAGACATCACTTTCTTAGAGATCATGTCCAAAAGGATGATGTTGTATTAGAATTTATAGACACAAATCATCAACTTACGGATATTTTCACTAAACCTCTCAATGAAGAAAGGTTAAACTTCATTAAGACAAAATTAGGAATGCTTGTTGGAAGCTTCCTCAAGTGAAAAGCTTGATCTTTTGTTTAATTGGTTATATGTGGTATTTATCCTTGATTATCGTAAATGCAAATGTAATTGCGCTTTTCTATCTCAAATTGCATAAATTAAGCACCAATAAATTATGAGGATCACAACTTGAATCGTCAAATTATGTTTTTCCATGATTATCCTTCTTGCCTTGTAATTCGCGGTCGCTATCCTTGACTCCCGATCATAAATTAAAGGTTCATCTCACCCGGGTGACAAATGTCAATTCGTAGTCGCGAATTTTGCTCTCCACTGTGAATTCAGTTAAATTTTCAAATTTTTGACCATTGGATGCACCGGTTTCGAGGATTTTTGTCTGTTACTCACATTTTTCAGAATTAATGATCGCAACTATGGATTTAACGGTCACAAAATCTAGTAACTGCCACACAAGTAAGTGATTTGACTGCCAATCATGTCCAACTATTCTTTACTCAAATTCTAGTCATTTCTAGCCAGTTTCACACCCTTCAAATGGCTATCTATAAAAACCCCCTAAATAGTAATTTTTATCACTTCATTATACTATAAATGAATTGTCTCTTTCCAAACTCTTTAAATTCTTCATGTCTATCTACTTTCTTAATGGCTCCTAGAAGATTTCTAGAGAAAAGAAGGGCAAAGCAGTAGCCCAACCATTTGCACGTCTAGCCTTTCATCTTATGAAAGGAATCATAAAGGAGGAAAATGAACATTTTTGCTGGAGACCTTTGCTATAAAGCCAACTTTTCCAAAATCATCCTTCCAAACAAAATGTCATCTACTTTTTTGCTAGAGACCCTTGGGATCAATGACGAGATACGAGCATTCCTCTCCAACTTAGGATGGAATGAGTTCAACTTTTAGGATGAACCCAATTATAAGGAAGTCGTAAGGGAATTAATGTGCACAGTGACATTAAGTCACAAAGCCGAATTACGAGCCAAGCAATATGGGTTAGTATTTTGTGCTTTTGATGATCCTTATTTCATTAGTTTTGAGCAAGTATCAAACCTCTTTAACTGTCAAGTCGGGGAAAATATCTCATTCATTATGTCTGCACTTGACATAATGTATATTGAGTTTTTGTGTGAAATTTCAATTGAGACAAAACATAACCCAAAAACTTCCTTAGCCAAATACATTAAAACCCTCCCCTTTCGGATACTCCATCGTATCATCACCTTTTTCATAAATGCTAGAGGTGATGGTAATCAAAAAGTGTCTTGAAAGGATCCATCCTTCTTATTTTGCCTTGTTAAAAATAAACCCATCCAAACCGGTAGCTATTTTATGGATAAATTGATCCATATTAACACCAAACCAAAGAGCCAATTCCTTCTCCCATCACATATGACAAAAATATACCGCTTTGTTGGAGTTCTTAATGAGGAAAATGAAAAATTCCTCACTAAGCAACTCCTCCCTTCTTAAAACTTTCTTGACCTCACCTACTTGATAAATGCTAAAGCCATACACCCGGACACATATGCATATACCCCGGGTGTAGGACTAAGAAGATGGAGACATTTCAAGCCTCTAAAAGGAAGAGGCTCATCATTGAAGAAGGAAGCCTACCACTCCCTCCTCCTCAACCAAAACCTAAAACCAAACTATCTCTTGCCACCATCAATTGTAAGTTAGATAAGATGATGAGAATGATAAAGAGTCAACTTTTTCTCGTCTCCCACCTTCATAGCGATATGGTTGATTTGCATGAGAAATTACGTGTTCCTCCTTGCCATCTTCCTGATTTTGTTAAGTATGAGGATACCCTATAGGAGAAAGGCAATGAAGAAGTTAAAGAAGGCAACGAAGCTGGAGGCAGAGGCAAAGATGACGAGGAAGATGATTCTGGAGATGATGATGACTCTCCAGTCTTATAAAATATGATTTCTTTGCATTTTCTCTTTGTTTTATTAATGTAAAGTTGTTGATCCCACAAATTGCTTATAAGTAAATAAAGTGTTTGTTTTCAAAATTCTTTGAATTATATGTTTAATTGCATTTACTTTTATGATTGCAATTCTTATGTTTTTGCTCCTTATGAACACTTATCTATTTGTTATACATTTGTTCTTTTCTCTTATAAACCCTCTTTTTGATCTTATCAAAGGGGGAGAGAAAGAATTAAGAAAGAATCTAAGGGGGGAGAGAAAATAATTTATAAGAAAATAGCATAAGTTGATGGGGGAGCATTGTAGTCATACTTAGAAATTTCACTTTGATTGGTTGAATGTCATACTTAGAAAATTTCACTTTGATCTTTGTCTATAAATTTTTAAGTATTCATTGAATCATTCACCATTCCAACTTCACAACTTCAAAACTCATGCATTTATTTTCCCTTAGGATCAATCTAAGTTGTCAAAATAAAAAAAAAGGGGGATATTGTTGGACTAGGTTGATTTAACCTAAGTCATGAACCTCTTTTGATCTTGACAATAGTGATTGATCAATTTTAATACTTTTATTAAGTGTTGTTTTGCAGATTATAAGTTAGATTTTCCATTGGAAGTATAATGGAATTCAAAATCTCTAACAATGTAAAGATCATCCAAATTTATGGTGTGTGTATGGTAAATCTCAACTGCAAATCAATTACAAGAAAGGATGAAGCTAGGCCAGAGGAATTTGCAAGCTATTTCACTGTCGCGAACCATCCAAATATTGTAAAGCTTTAGTTACTGAGGAATGCACAGTGAGTGTTGCACCAGGATCGCAACCGTGACTTTCAGTGTGATAACAAAGGGAACCAAAGCCACAACCATAGCATGCCAGGTGTCCCAAGTATTCGTTGAAAGATCAAAAATCATGAAGGCAAAATTTCGATAGCGACTACGACTCAAGAAGTTGAAGCTACCAAACAAAGGAATTTGCAGCCTCAATCGCGCCTAAGACATAGTTATCTCATGACCGTAACTTTTGAGAGTTGTTAAAACACGACTATATTTTTCTAGACAATAAATGGAAAGCTATTACGTGGACTAGTCAGCAGACACATACATGGATTTTCGCTAAAATTTTTAGCTCCACAATGGAAATTGGGAAATTCATGACCGCGACTTCCACTTGATAAGCATTTAATGCTAAATCTGCCTAGCACATCTTAGAGATTTATTGATAGTTTTAGTCTAACATCTCTTTGGTGGATGTGAGCTATAAATACTCAACCAAACAAATGAAATAGTAAGAGAATTTAAGAATTTGTAACCAATTTCTTACTAATTTGCTACTTATTATTTCAATTCTCAGTTATTTGTTTGTGATTGTTTGGTGTGAGCAATAAACACCATTATAAGAGGTTTTAGTGAGAGCCTTGAAAACACTTGCAAGAGGTTTTTATGTGAGCCTATAAAATATAAGGTGTAAGGTTTTTATATGAGCCATAAACACAAGTTGTAAAAGTTTGGTGTGAGCTTGGAAACAACTATTGAGTTGAGTGAAATACTCAATTATAGAGAATTGGGGAGTTGACATAGGGCTAGTTAACACCTGAACCACTATAAACACTTATATTAATTTCTTTCTTCTCCTAGTCATCTTTTTAAAGACATTAACCCTATTTTTAATTTTTAAAATTAAACACCAATTCAACCCCCCTTCTTGGTGCCTTAAGCCAATAGAAACACTATATGGAAGAAAACATCAAAGTCTGATCTATTGGGATGAAGAAGGGATGTGTGTTTTAGAAGGGTCGTAACTAGAGCAAGACACTATGGACAAGGTGAAGGTAATCAATAACCAATTTAAAGCAGCACAAAATAGGTAAAAGAACTATACAGACCAACACATAAGTGAAATGGAATATAAAATGGGAGACAAAGTGTTCCTTCAAGTTTGACCATGGAAAGGAATAATTCAATTTGGCAAGAAGTGGAAACTAAGTCCTCGATACATAAGACCTTATGAGATCCTATAAAGAATCAGTCCATTAGCTTATAGGCTAGCACTACCACTCGAGATGGCTCAGAATCATGATGTATTCCATGTGAATATGCTAAGAAAGTATCAATCTAATCCTACACATATACTCAGTGATCCAGAAAAAACAATTGCAGATGATGCAAGCGACATTGAATAACCAGTGGAAATCATTAGTTATAAGACAAAACAATTACTAAATCGACAAACCCATTTAGTTAAGGTGTTATAATGAAACCACTTATAAGAATAGGCTACATAGGAAACCAAATAGGACATGAAACGATAATATCCACATTTGTTTATAGATATTCAATTTCGAGGACAAAATTCTTTATAAGAGGGGAGGAAATGTAACATCCCCATCCATATTCACTGGCATTATCACATGAACATATTCATTGCAAAAATGATTTGAAATCTCACATGAACATATGCATTAGATGAATGATCATTTAGACATGTGAATTGGATAAACACATCAATCATTTAGGACACTTGAACATATGTGTAATGTTTGTATAGTTGCATGGCAAATTGTCTTATGTTGTGTGCATGTTATAGCATCATAAATAATGGTGTTATAGAGCTTATTTAAAAATATAAAGAGCATATAGGGATTAATAGATGGATGAAGGTGCTTAAGGAGTGAATAAGATGGAGTAAAAGAGGAAAGTGAACTTTCATCCAATGGAAGTGAAACACCATGATTTTTTCTTATTGTAATAGGTTTACAAGTGGAATTTTTCACTCGTTAGGATAAAAATAAAGAGGTTAAACATGAGGGATAGAAGAAGAAAGAGAGAGCTAAGGAAGAAAGAAAGAAAAGTATAAGAAGAAAAAGAAGAAGAAGAAGAGTGATAAGAGTGAGCTACCTAGGAAAGAATCCTAAGGTTTTATGATTCTGGGATAACAGGTAAGTTAATTTATCTTCTTCCCACAAGAAATTAACCCCTCATAACATGTTAATCATGCATGGTTAGTGAGAATTATGGAGTATTTGAGGTATAACTCATAGATGGAAGTTGAAATTCAAGAGAACAAAAGCTGATTGTGTTGGTTTTGTTGTTAGAGCAAAATTTTGTACTTACTCCCTTTGATTGTGTTAGTTTTGTTAAAATTCAACATTGCCAACTCTCATCATCAAGAGCCTCATCTATAGATTTTGGCTTTAGTTGAGAAACAAAAGCAAGATTATTATCTAAAAAGTTAAGTTAAGATATAGGACTTACTCCATTTGAAGTTTCACTAGTGATTAAATCTTTAGGATGATGGAATCTCCAATCTTTGGGTAGATTATGACTTGGCAATTATTCTTGTTGATGTTGAGGATCCTTCTCTACTCTTGATGACTTATCCTCATCCTTATCTTTGTCTTCCTCTCTTGTAGTGTGTTCCAATTCCAATTTTTCAAAATCACCTATAAGATCATTAATAAAATTACCTTTCCCAAGATTAAGCTTATTAGATTCATCAAATACAATATGCATAGACTCTTCAACAACCATTGAACTCTTATTAAAGACCCTATAGGCCTTGCTATAGGTGGAATACCCTAAGAATATACCATCATTAGTTTTTGAGTCAAATTTTTCAATATTATCCTTGGTATTCAATATATAGAACTTGCATCCAAATACTCTTAGGTATGATATCTTAGGTTTTCTACCATTCTAACTCATAAGATGTTTTATTGAGAATGGGTCTTTTAAAAACTCTATTTGCAATATAACACGAAGTATTAATGGCCTCAGCCCAAATGTTATTTGGCAAAGATACTCATTAAGCATAGTTCTAGCAATCTCTACTAGTGTTTTATTTTTCCTCTCTACAACACCATTTTGTTATAGTGTTCTAGGGGTTGAAAAGTGGTGAAAAATTCCATTCTATTGGCAATAAGATTCAAAAGACTCATTTTGAAATTCCTTTTCATAGTCACTTATTATATAAGAAATGAAGTAACCCTTTTCTTTTTGAATTTCTTTTTGCAAAACTTTTAAAAGCATCAAAATTTTCATACTTATGAGCTAGAAAGGACACCCAAGTAAACCTAGAGTAATCATTAATAAGGAATAGTGCATAATGTTTTCCACCTAAACTAGCACTCCCAATAGGTTCTATCAAGTCCATATGAATCAATTGAAGAGGTCTAGATGAACTTACAATGTTTTTTACTTTAAAGGAGGATTGATGTTGCTTTCCCATTTAGCAAAGACCACATCTCTTATCTTTAGAAAACTTTAGCTTAGGAAGACCTTCAATTATCTTTCCTTTTGATAAGCTTTGTAATAGATCCATGCTAGCATGTCCAAGCCTTCTATGCCATAGCAAAGTTTCATTACTAAGAGACATAAGACACTTAAAAGATTGGTTAGCCAAATTATCTAAGTCAATTAGATATGTATTGCCTTTCCTTTCACTTTTAAAAACTACCTTTTTATCTACTAAAATGGTAATTCAGCATTCTCTAGGGTCAAAGGTGACTTTATTACCTTTGTCACATAATTGACTTACACTAATTGAATTATGTTGCAAGCCATCAACTAATAAGACATCATTAATTCAAGAGCAACCATTCTTACCAATGGTTCTAATGCCAATTATCTTACCCTTGGCATTATTACCAAATGTGACATTACCATCTTCTTTTTTCTTTAAGGCCATGAATAGCTTCTTATTGCCCATCATGTGCTTTGACCATCCACTATCTACATGCCAATTATTTGATTAATTGGTGGCTGGCAAACACCCCTACACAACACAAATAAATCATATTTTCTTTAGTATCCAAACATACTTGGGTCCTAAAGGGTTAGGTTCTAAAGGATCCCCCATTTTGAAGTGTGCCATCCAAATGTAATAAAAGACATTTATGTGTCCATACTTCATGTAATAATGGCATTGGAGTTTAGACCTAAGTGTCTTCCTCCTATGCAATGCCTTAGTATGAGTGAGGGGTTTTCTCATACCAATATGATGTGTGTGTGAACATGGACATGCATGAATGGGTGTAGGTGTGTATTTTATGCATGTGTGTGAATTATCATGACTTTTTCTATACATGTAAGCATGATTGGCCTTTTTAGACATAGGCTTAAAGCGTTATTATACCTTCCATTTGCCCTTAGGTGTTGGGGGTTTAGCGTTTTGGGCATTTTTCTTTCCAACAACCTCAATACTTAAAGTTTAAGGTTTTGAGGCTCTAATGGATGTAGTGGATAGAGATGTAGAAGAATAGGCTCTATTAAAGCCTAGACCATGCCTAATAAAGGGAGGACTTTATGATATAATTATCCAAGGCTTCCTTACCTATTGAAACTTAGAGATAGAGCTTTTAAGCTTAATGACTTCTCCTTTCAAAGAGTCATTCTCTTTTCTTAATGAAGCTAAAGATGAAGATGATTTGGAAAGGTTTTCCATTGACTTCTTGAGTCTTCATTTGAAGCTCTCAATTCACTTACAAGGCTGTTAAGAGATTTCAATTCATCCTCTAGTTTATTACACTTTTTCTTATAAGTTTTCATTTGTGACTTATATTTGTCACATTTCATGGTAAGAGCTTATAAAAGCTCATCATCTACATCATTGAAATCATCATAATTAGAATAAGAATGAGAAGAAGAGCTTACCTCATTAGGAGAGTCCTTTTGAGCCATGAAGCATATGTTTGTAATCTCTTCTTCTTCATCATCTTCACTTGAGCTATCATCCCAAGTGGCTTTGTAGCTCTTCCTCTTCTCTTTGTCCCCTTTCTTCTTCTTCTTTAGCTTGGGACAACCATACTTAATGTGGCCTTACTTTCCATGCGCATAACATATGACATCATTTGATCTATCTTTGGGAGTTAGAGTTACTTTCTTAAAGTTCCTTTTTTCTTTTCTTTTTGTAATTAGCTCATTGGTCCTTCTAAAAAGCATTATAAGTTCCTCCTCCTCCTTGTCACTCTCCTCTTCACTTGAGGCTATTTCTACTTCCTTTTCCTTTAATGTTGGTTTAAGTTCTAAGGTATTTTTTTTCTAGTTTTTCATATTTCTCCTCTTGACTGCTCATTTTTTTTCATCTTCCTTTAAGGCCAACTCATGAGTCAAGAGTTTGCTTATCAAGACATTTGTAGTCACCTTCCCTATTTTTAGGTTGGATTCTTAAATACTACACATTCTAACACCAAATTTTTGAAAAGACAGAGATTTCAAAATTTTAGAATTTACCTCACGATTTGTGAGAACCCTACTGAGCTTCTTCATGTTGGTGATGATAGCTAGGATCTAATTTCTCATATCTATTATGCTATCTTCCTCCTCCATCATGAATAACTCCTACTCCATCACGTACATCTCAAGTCAACTGGATTTCACCAAGGTGGTGCCCTCATGATATTCTTTAATTCCTTCCAAATATCATGAGCAATTTGGCAATGTTGAACCTTTCCAATTTCTTATCTTTAGAGTGAACTTAGAAGGATTGCCATGGCTCTTTTATTTTTTCCATTAGCTCTTCTTTGTGCTTTAACCCATTCTTTTTTAGGGATTAACTCCCCACTCCCATCCACCACTTCTGTGGGTGGCTTTCACTCTTTAACAACAATATCCCATAGATCTACCACATCAGTATCTAGATAGATCTCCATCCTATACTTCCAATGAGTATAGTATACTCCATCAAAATAAGGCTTGAGGTTAGTGTGGATTCCTTCTTGTGCCATGATATTTACTTAAACAATTAAGGTTTTTAGTGAGAATTGGCTCTGATGCCATTTATTGGCCTAGCACAATAAGAAGGGGGTTGAATTAGTGACTGTTTTTAAAAAAATAAGAAGGTCAGTTCAAGTGTTTTGAAGGTGAATAAGAATATGAGAAGAAATAACACAAAGGTTTATAGTGGTTCGGGTATTAATGAATTCTCTTTTATTTACATATGTTTAGTGGAGTATTTATAGCCCACATCCACAAAAGAGACATTACTCTAAAACTATCAACAAATCTCCAAGTTGTGCTAGGCAGATTTTGCATTAAATGCTTATCAAGCAGAAGTCGCAGTCGTTACTGCCATTTTGTAATCGCGAATTTCTAATTTACACTGAGGAGCAGAAAATCACGGCAGAGAACCCCATCCTGTGTCTAATGGCTAGTCAACATGTCAGCTATTTATTGGTTGTCTAAAAATGTAGTCGTTGCGTTCTACCTACTTCCTAAAAGTCGCGATCGCAAGTTGTCTTTGCTTCGGTGTGATTGAGACTATGAATTCTATTGTTTGAAGAGAAAATTATAGCTTCTTGAGTCATGGTCGCGACCATAAATTTGCCCTCACAATGTTTGATCTTCAACGAATATGTTGGACACTTGGCGTGTTGTGACTATGACTTTGGTTCCCTCCTTTGTCACTGTGAAATCGCAGTCATGAATCCAAATGTGATACCCTCCGTGAATTCCTCTATGACTCAAACTCACTTTATTAAGCTCAGTTGCGGCTATGAATTTACCCACAAATTCCTCTGACCTAGCTTCATTCGTCCTTATGACTGATTCACAATCGCAATTTATGATAAACACTGTGAATTTGGATGAACTTCTTAACATTGGATATTTTAAATTTCATTCAACTTCCAATGAAAAAACTAACTTAGAATTTGAAAACAACACTTAATAACAGCATTAAAACTAATCAATCTCTATTGTCAAGATCAACAGAGGTTCATGACTTAGGTTTAACCAACCTATTCTGACACACTTGAATCACATGAATTCCTAGGAGCAGTGTTTGCCTTGCAAGGTCACGACAAAAATCAATCTATTACATTAGCATTTCATAGCTAATTGTTATACTTGTAATGTATTCTAATGATATTTAATTGTTTGTTATGCCATAAGAAACTAATTATTATTTTTATTCATTGAGTCGTGACTCACAAATCGCAATTATGTTTTTCAGATACTGAAGCATAGAGTTTGGGTAACTTGGTGTATAAAGTTTTGCTTAGAGACTCATGGACCACAGGTCGTTGGTTGAATTCCAACTCTCTCTCTCTCCTTATATCATGTATAGACATCTAGATAGGAACCCGTTTATAGTCACTAGCCTTGAACATTAGTTAACATATATGTACATTAAATACATATTGGATTGTGTATGTATGATAAATAAAACCTTTATGTATATGTATTTTTGGACATAAATGCCATGTTTTGTAAATGAAAATTGTCGTTACATAAATTATGTTATTGATTTCTACAGAGACATTCAGCTTCTTTGTAAGCCTTTATTTCAGTGTCTTAAGAAGAATGCTCTTGCATGGACATTGGAGCACACCAATATTGTCAAAACCATAAAAAAGAAGGTTAAGAAACTTCCTTACTTAGCTATCCCTCATCCAGAAGCCATCTTTATTATTAAAACAGATGCCTCAAGTGTTGGATTTGGTGGAATCTTAAAATAATGACCGAGTACTTAATAAGATACCATTCTATCTATTGGAATGATACCCAAAGGAAGTATTGGACTATTAAAATGGAATTGTTATCTATTGTTTTATGTGTTACAAAATTTGAACATAATTTAGTAAAATAAAAGGTTTCTATTAAGCATTGATTACTTTACAGACAAACATGTTTTAAAAAAAGAGTTTAAAAATTTTATTTCAAAACAAATTTTTTCCATATGGTAAGTTACATAAGTTGTTTCTAATTTCTTGTCTAATTTTTTGACAAAAGAATTTTTACTGGGGCAAAACTGAATTCTAACAAATTTTGGCTTTTATCTAAAAGAAATAAGATGGGCATTCTGTCTTACAAATTATCAACATTTTATCTTTTATTTGCCTTTGCCACTATACCTCTTGCTACTAAACTTTCATCTAACAATTCAAAATCATTGGCCTTTGTGCACCAAGAAGGAGCGTTGAATTGGTAGAAAATTTGAATTTTAGAGGAAGCACACACAATTAAAAGATTAGAGAAAGAGTATAAGAAGAATAAAGCCAAAAGATTTATAGTGATTTAGGTATTAACCAACCCTACATCCACTCCCTAATTTACAAATTAGGTGTTTCACTAAATCACTAGTGTTTCATAAGCTAACTGTTAAATTAGTGTTTAGGCTCACACCAAACCTTGCAAGTATTTTCCTAAGACTCACACTCAAACTTTATGTAAGTGTTTTTATCAAGGTTAACACTTAAACCTTACACAAATGTTTTATCAAGGCTAATATTCAAACCTATACAATAGTTTTCTAAGACTCACTCTAGAACCTAAATAAGAGTTTTCTATATAAAGGCTCACTTTTAAACCCAAACCCAAGGTGTGTAAAGTTCACACAAATAACAATAACTCAAACATAAGAAATTGAATGCTTAAAGGTTGAGAAATAAATTTGCAAGAGTCTTGCTACAATGAATGTTATTCTCTTACATTCAAGTCCATTTGGTGGTGTATTTATAGACTACAACCATAAAATTGACATTACAAACAAAAAAATGCCTAAATCTTCAAAGTATGTTAGGCAGATCCTGCATTTATTACTTATCAAATGAAATTCACAATCAAGATAGAAAATATATGATTGTGAAATTCATATAACATTGAATTTTGCTCAATTTGTAGTGGAGAACCTTACTTGTATTTAACTACTAGTCCACATAGCATAGAACCATTGATTCTTCAAGAAAAATAGTCATTACATCCATTGAGCAATAATGAGAGTCACAGTCTTTATTTTTCCTCTTTGGATGTAATGCTCACTATGAAATCGTTTGTCCAAATAGAGATGTTATTTCACCAAAATTATGGTAGCTACCATTATTTTGCTACCATAAATTTATGAAAAAAGGGGGGAAGTCACTAGAAAAATGAAGCAATGGACTACTCAAAGTGAGAAGTCATTGGGCAATGACATGGACAAAGTTTAGAAGGCTTTTTCCAATTAGATATTGGTGAACTAGATTATCATAATTAGGATGATTCATTAGAAGAGGAGGACAATAAGAAAAAAAGAAAGAAGATGGGAAAATAGATTGTAGGAATGGGAAATAGTTTGGAAGTAGGTCAATCTATGGTGTTGTACGACCCTCAATCTACATGGTTGTGGAAGGACAATAAGAAGATCACTGATGAACAAATTGAGTAGTATCTGCTAGATCAAAATTTTTAGGTCACCGTGGAAGATCATGTAAAAAAAACGTTCGACTTTACAAAGCCAAAAGCACCCTTTGTTGAATCAGAATGGGAGAACATCGAGCTATGCAAGTTCATTGAAGTAGCTTACATAGGGATAAAGTTAAAGGATATTGAGAGCATGATTGTGGCTTCCATTAAGGAAGTGACTGGTAAGGAAATGCAAGGTCATGCAGTGAAGACTAAGCCAACTATGGTAGAAAGAACAAATCTCTATGCAAATTTTCTAATGATTTAGCTAGCAAATAATCATATGAAATAGAATATCAAAGGGGTTGTTAAGGCTATCACAGGGATGGAGGATGGAACAAAGAATGAGAATGAAATATATATTACACTAAGTGACGACAAAGGCATTATGGTCAGTAAAGAAAAGAACAAGGAGAAAGCACAAGAAAGGGAGGCTCTTACTGCTCTTATAAAGGAAGCTAGCTTTTCAAATGGCACTAATGTCCTTATTTCTAGTCTCTTTGAGGACGATGATGCATTTCATTCTAAGTTAAAGGTAATGAACGATGAATTTGCTTACTTGTGTGATGTGTTTCATAATAATGGTATGCATAGCATACATCATTTCATGAGCATATTTAACATCAATTTTATGCATACCATTGTATTTAATCTTAGCACACAAGAAAATCTAAAAATCTTGCTAATTGCTAATGATGTCACACCAGAAGAGTGTCAGAAGTTTGAGCAGGTACTCAATAACTATAAGAAGGTATGTGCTTTGACATATGAAGACATGTTAGGGGTTGGCAAATGAATTGCATAACATAAGAACCTGACCTACCCATACATGAGATCAATAAAATAGAAACTATAGAGGATATGACCTAATTGGGCTCAACTGGTCAAGGTAAAGGTAGTGAAGTAGTTGAATACCAAGTTTTTAGAGGTGGTAGACTACCCTTAATGGTTAGCTGATATAATGCTGGTACCGAATAAGGATTGTAGGTTGAGGATGTCCTTTGACTACAAATATATGAGCAAGGCATGCTCAAAGGATGATTTCCCCTTGCCACATATTGATGTACTTATCGATAGTGCCACAACTTATGTCATTCATTTCTTTATAGAGGGATTATCTGGATATAATCAAATCATAATGGCTATAATGGATAAGGTAAAGACAACCTTTATCACAAAATAAGGGATATGCTACTATAAGTTGAAGCCATTTGGATTAAAGAATGTGGAAGCAACATACCAACGAATGACGACGACCTTATTGCATGACTTAATCCATAAAGAGGTAGAGGTGTATATAGATGACATGATAGTGAAGTCTGAAACAAAGGAAAGGCATTTTAAAGCTTTAGACAAATTCTTTAAGAGGTTCGATGAGTATTACTTAAACCTAAATCCAAATAAATGTGTTTTTTTGGGGGCCACCTTTAAAAAGTTAGTAGGGCATATGGTTATTCAAAAAGATGTTAAATTCGATCTTGATAAGGTGAAGGCAATTCAAATAAGTGTGCTTTTTGGGGTCACCCATAAAAAGTTATTAAGGCACGTGGTTATTGAGAAAGGTATTAAATTAGGTCCTGATAAAGTGAAAGCAATTTAAGACATGTATGCACCTAAGACAGAGAAAGATGTATAAGGTTTCATAGGTTGTTTACACTAAATTAGCTAGTTCATGGCAAGATTGACCCTCATTTGTGAGCCCATTTTCAAGTTACTAAGGAAGAATCAATCAGTGGAATGGAACAAATAGTGTCGAATGACCTTCGAGAAAATAAAAATTATCTAATTAACCAGCCAATATTGAAGTCACTGAGGCCTAAAAAACCTCCCCATCATCCCTCCTTACTAGATTCTCACCAATTAAAATAGCTACTATAATGTGAGCTTGAGTTGTTTGAGCATGGCCTTTAGAAGGGAAAAGAGTGATGAAAGGAGCGTTGAAGATCTTCTCCTTCCCTAATGTTTACTTGGGTACCTCCTCATGTTGAATATCAAATAACTTCATCATCTTCTTAGTATGTGGGTAGTATAGCTGAGGCAATGCAACCTTGTTTGCAGCCATGATGCGGCAGTCAAGAATAGTGCCAAACTCCTTTAGCAGAGAGTAGATCTTTGTATCCATGAAATGGAAGGTATGGATAGTATAGTCCCATAAATGATAAGTTGTGCATAAAAAGTGCAAGTCGATATGAACAGAAGAAAAGTAGTAGAGAGAAGGAAGACTCGCCCATGGTAGGTCAGACCAAACTTGGTCTAAGAGAGAGACCTTAGGAAGGTCCTTGGCATGGTTTAGAAGCTGAAGGGAACAAATGAGAAGTGCAAGTTTGAAATTGGCTTTTATAATAAAGGGTCAGTCCTATAAGGCTATGCAACCCCTGACTAAGGTTGTACAACCCTATTGTCTAAGGCTAGATAACCCTCTAGCTGCGTTGTATAGCCTCTATATCTCGAAACAAGAAGAACAACATTTTTTTGTGTTTTGAGTGTAAAACAACACTGACATATGTTCTGTAAAACACATGTTAAAGGGATGACAGTACATGTTCAAATATGCACAATTTAAGGAAGAGAATCATATTTTTGTATGGGCAAATAAAATATCATAATTGATCAAAAGTAGAGGTAATGTCTCCTCAGTTTATCCTCAAATATCTTAAGCAAACATCCAAAAAAAATGGGTCTTTTAGATTACCCAATAAGTTGTACAAATGTGTAAATGTCTATCAAGTGTACTGCACTGGAAGAAAAAAAAGGGAAAATAAAAATGTCCTAAGCAGCTAAGAAGGGATGGGGATCTCAGCTACCTCCGCTTCTAGAAGAAGTCACCTCAGAAACCTCAGCCTACCCATCTGTCTCCACATATTTATGCTCTCTAGCTACCTGGGCTAGGCACTTCATCCTTATCTCCACCTTCACTATACGTTGATCCTTCTCCTTAAGCTCACAGTTTAGGCATTGGATAATCTTTTACAAGAAAGACAAGCATTAGGATACAAGCAACACAAATCATAGACATGTATAGATGCTTTACTTTGTTTTCATGTCTGACTAACCTGCATATAGTGCATTTATTGTGTCAAGGTCCTCTAAAGGGTAGTGCTCAAATCAACCACGGCCTCTACCTAGATGTGACGAATTTACAAAAAAGGGAAAAAATGAATGGTCTCAAAAGCACAGTTTGTAACACAATCGAAGCACAATGAACACAAAGAAACAAGGTACTCATATGGGTGGTCTTGACTAGCTTAAATTCATAGACGGATCGAGTGATCTATAGTGACATCATCAACCTAGTCAACAAAGCTATATAAGAATCCACCAGGTTGTTCGACATGAAAGCTAAGTCACCTAACACTATGGGCTCCATGCCTCTTAAGGTAGATCTCCAGGCCCATTTATGACCTCGAATGACAATAGAACTAGATGAAAAAGTAGGAGGAGTAAGCTTTTGGGTCACCTGAGCAATGGTACCTCTACTTGTGTGTTGCAAGATGATCCCTTCATCGGGTGCATGATGGGGAAACACGTGGATAATGGCGTTGGACAAAGAGAGGCTCCCGTGAGTGCACTATTCATCCAAGATATTTAAGGGTCACTTACAAGGATAGCTGCTCCCTTGGCACGTATCACAATGGTGCAACATGATATGCTCCCCTCGAGATCCCTCGCTTAAAATAAGCTTGCGGGTGGACACTTTAGGACAGGTTGCTTATCTATGTCCTTACGCCAATGGAAGATGCGCTTCCATAGGTATCATTCCCGAATATGGTGCCCTACCATCAAGCGATGGTTGTAGGAGATGATCTTGGCCTCCACCACCTATAGTGACCACATCATTCTAAAGCCTCTTCAGTCGAGGTGCAACTATAAAGAAAATAGAAAATACAGTAAGTACAAGACTAGATGACCAAATAAATAATTGTGATTCACTTAATTTTGTTTATGCAGAGAAAAAAAACTTAGTCTTGAGTAATGATGTTCAAGTTAGCATGTTTAGTAACAACGAAGGACTCCCTATATATCAACAAGCTCCATCACGTAAAGCAAGGGTAGCCTCCCTTCACGTCATCCATAAGGTCCAGCCCATCTAGCAGGCCAAGCTTAACACCCCATGCTTATCAACAAAAATTACATAAAATTCAACACATTGAAAATAGGACTAAAGCATAAGAGAGTTTATCGATACTTATGATAAACACCCTCCAAGCACCACACATGTATTTCTTGCCTCAATAGCATTGTTCAAGGTAGTGGTAGAGGTACAATAAAACTACGGATCCCTAATTAAAGTAGTGTAGCAAGCCTAAATCCTCTAGCACGAGCACCAAGTAGAGCTTGGCCACCTCGAAAGTGCCTAAAACATAGACCTTGATAAGGCCTACAATAAGTATCAACATGCATGTTGATTGAACACCTCATCAAGACTGTCATCAGCAACCATAGGTGCACCAGCCTGAATACTTAATCTCATTACGATCCTACTCCTCTTGAGGAGGGGAACATAACTAAGGACTCTTCGCTGTTAATCTCTTTAGAGAACTAAATCGTATATGTCAAAATCAATCAGTAGAGGAATGCCCTGAAATCATAATTCGATCAGAAAGGTGAAGTTTCTGGGAGTTATCATAATCTTACCAATCAAGGGCAGATGAAAGGTGTGGGTCATGTCTATCCATCATTATACTAGTGCATGCATCATCAATAGGTCAATCCTCAGTGTCCAACAGGTAGCATCCATAAAAAGGTCCAGTTCCACATTCCCTCTAGACAGCCCAAGACTTGGGGGTGCAATATACGACCCCATGGCCTATAAGGACCATTGGAGCCACCTTCCTTCTAGAATGAGTGAATCCCCTGTAAAAATAAAAAGAAATATGCGGTAAAAAATGCATGTATATGAGCATTTTCTCTCGAGGCCGATAGGGTTTGCCTGCAAGATATAAGAAAATTACAAACTTAATTTTTTTTTTTAAAAAAGAGGGTTCAGGGATAAAATACCACAAAATCGATGAGGTACAAGAAAATAATGGAATATTCAGGTATATACCCTAATTGTGCCAAAATACATTATAAAATAATTTCAATTATTTCTTTGTTCATGTCATAAAGTGAAGCTTAGGGTATGCAAATCAAGGTAATCAACTAGACTCGTAGACTAAAAATTAATTTCACTAAAAAGAAAAGGGTAAATGTCTTAAAGATTTATATATGAATATTTTAGAAGCTAACATAATTTTCACAAGCAATAAGTAAATTCAAAGGCAGTACCTAAAGTTTATAGTGACAAATTGCACAAAAGTGCACAAAAAAATATAATGAAATTAAAAACAATAGAAAAGAGACCTACTGCTCATGAGGTGGCTCCTACGAAAAGATAGTAAAAGTTATAGACTGTTAGTGTATTGCTTTCTGAAGGAAAGTTGGGCAAAATTATCTTCAAGGTTACCCCTTTTGTAGGCTTACCTGTACAAATCTCAACTGTGATTGCAAGTGCTCTAGGGCATCTAGAGTCGGGAGGTCCTCATTAGGGAACTCATCTTGAATGTCAAACATCTCATCATCATGAAACCCTACCATAGTAATTGTCTGGATAAGCTAAGGTAAACTAGGAGTTAAGTCAGAACCTTTGAGAGAGAAAGATTAAAGAGAGAGAGAGAGAGAGAGAGAGAGGAGGAATAACGCAAATGAGGCGAGTCGCCCTCGAAGGGGCTTATATAGTGGCCCCAAGTTGTATAGCCCTCTAACATTGTACAACCTAGGGCAGGTTGTACAACCCTGTCGTGTTGAGTTGGGTCTTATAGGCTCAAATCCCTTATTAGCCCTAAACTTTAATATCGTTCTAGCCCATTAAGCCTAATTTATCCTCAAGCTTAATTGTAACCAATTTACTAAAATACCCCTGGTATTCCCTCAAGCACAATTACACCTAAATTACCAAAATACACTTATTCCTCTTCAAACCCAATTGTAGCCAATTTACTAAAATAGCCCCAGCTGCTAAATAGTCTAAGAACATCTAAATTATCAAAATGCCCTTAGCTTTCCAAAAGACCACAGAGCATATAAATTACCCAAAATACCCTCATTCCTTTTATAACACCTAGAGAATACCCTGAGTTTCCTGATTTAAAGTAGTCCACTAAGATATCTATAAATGACAAAATTGCCCTCTCTAAGATCTCAAAAGTATTGTAAAGGAAAATCTCATTCTTTCAAAAATAGTAAGACTTAAGGAAGCACTTCTACAATATTTAGGCCCTAGGACCATTTCCTTAACATAAGAATGAACCCCCAGGACAACTAAAATGGCTACAAGGATATAAATTCAGTTACCAATGCTAGAAGGGCCTAATTGATATAAAAACCACCCAAGAGGCATCCCTGAGTTAGAATCATCAGTCAAAAAGATTGAAGAACTTATGAAGTGTTACCAAAACACTTGGTACCTACTAGAGAGCTGTTATAACCATTTTAATACCTACTTAAAAGTTGTTGCAAAGTTACTAAAATACCAAGTATCTACTAAAAAGCTGCTAGAAATTTACCAAAATACCTAGTACCTACTAGAATGCTGCTAGAGCCATTTCAATACCTATTTGAGAGCAGTTAAAGAGTTATAAAAACACCCAGTACTTGCTAGAAAGCTACCATAACGAATTTAGTACCTGCTCGAAGAGCTACTAAAGGCCTATATCCTTGGGTATCCTTACTATTACATTTTATATTTGCTTTGTTGTGTCTTAATCAAACTATTATTTTTCTCAAATGTTGCTTTTTAAGCCCCACAAAGCAGATGGCAAACTATAAGCATCAAATTTTATGTCTCAAGAAACAAGCCTGATGATGAAAATCATTGAATTTACTCCTAAAGATGCAAGGGGAAAAGCTAAAGGATGAGAAACAAAGCCTTATAAGACTTAGGAAAAACCCAAAGCTAAGCATAAAACTAAGTCAAAACTTAACAAAAGCCCAACACTAATCCTTGTAAGAGGGATGTATGGCATCCCACTAATCTAGTGTGTACAACCCATCCAAATAAGGATGTATAGTCCTATTTAAGGATGTATAACCCTACCTTAAACCTTAATCTTTAGAATCTTCAGGAATTGGTCCCTCCTGAAACCTTATGGTTGTACAACACTAATAGGTGGATGTATAGCCCATTCTCAGATGTACAACCCACGTGCAAACATTAATTCCTGTACATCCATCTCTTTCTTTCTGATTGGATGCATCCATAGTGTAATTAAAACTATTTTTGGCATTATGCACCAATCTAACAACTATAAATAGCCCCCATTTTGAAGGTGGAGGATAGGTTTGGAAACCTTAAGGTTACTCTATAGAAATCAGTTCTTAAAGCACCCTTAACACATAAACCCTAAATCCTAACCCATTCTAATAACTTTCATGGTAGAACTAGGTCTTTCTCTTCACATTTTATGTATTTTCTAAGGCATTTTAAAGGAAAGTGTTGAACTTATAAGCGTTTAAGGGCATAAAAACACACAAAGGGCATCCAAGAACCCCATATTTTCCCCTTCTTCTTTCCTTTCTTCTTTCTTCTTTTATTTTCAAAACCTCAAAAATAGGGGATGTACAACCTTATCTATAGGTTGTACAACCTTATCTATGTTATACAAGCTTGTCTATATGTTATATGACCTTGCATCTAAGTTGTACAACCCAATTTGCTCTGTAGTAAGTTTTGTAGAAATAGGTTTTCTTACATTCAAATTTTATCTTTTCAAACCCCTTTTCCTAAGCCTTTCTAATGTTTCAGTAGCATAATAAGGGAAGGATAAGCATCCTAGGATCCTTATTCATATTAAAAATGGAATTTTAAGGTGATTTTTAAATGGTTCACCACATTTCTTTATGCAATACTTTATGTTCAATTATGTATGATTTAGTGTAGTGTTAAGTTTCTATTTTGGATCTCTTTTTGACATTGACCAAGTGAGGGGTTAACCACTCTTAGGATCTTAAGAGTCTTCTTTTTTATGGTTTTATTTATGTTAGAAACACTTGAATAGTACTTTAGCCATTATCCCTCTCCTTGATTTGCATTCTAATGCTCTCCATGTTTAGTAATGCTTATGGATGCTCAACCTCTTAATGAGCAATAAGAAGGAGGGTTTATGAACCTTAAGATCTTTTTTTGGTAATGATTAAAGCCTTAGGCCATTTGATATCATCCAAAATGCTTTTGCATCTTATTTTTAGGTTTCTAGCACATCATGATTCACACATTTTGATCAAGCTTTAGTTTGTTTTATGATGTTGAAGTGTGGTCTTATGGTCTTAGAATGTGTTAGGATACCTTGACTTTAGGGATGTTGTAAGGTAATTATTATGGACTTTTTTTTTTTTTTGCTTTTTGATTATTTACTTCAAGTTTTTTTCATTTGTTTTCCTTTTGATTAATTACTAACTTGTTTCCTCCTTTTTGGTATAGGTTCTTCCTTGAGATAAACCATGTTTGATGGTCTAAATTGTCATTTTTTATGACCAAACACTAAATTATGAATGACCATTAAATTTGTGATATGTGGATGATATATATGTTAATCCCTATGCCATGTCATGTGCTCCCAATCCCTTTTTATATATGACCACGGATGATGTGATGTGTGAATGATGTATTCATGAAACCCCTTTACCATGATACATAACCCTATACCTTGAAGTTGATGACTTGATTTGTTTAAATGAACCATGCTCAAATGTATGATTAGGGGCGATAATTAGTCTAATTAATAACTTGGTTAAAACATTAAAAGTGAATCAAAGATGGCCAAAAGCTAGATCTTAATGTCTGGGCTATTTGGGGATGCCTAATCTCTTCCCCAAATTGTACCTAATTAGAAACCTAATCTTTGATGGGGTTAAGATGAAATAGGCATTCTAATTGACTTAGACTAGGTTTTGATTTTGACTTCCACATATTCTTATCCCGACTAAAGTCGAGTGGTTACTCCATATCTCTTAGGGATAGTACTAATGTAGTATCCCATATTTGGTCCCTTGATGACCCTCACTTTGGATTTAAGGCTTTAAATAGTGTAAGTTCTAAAGGATCCCCTATTGATCCTAGGACACGTGCCATATATAGGGGTCATTACAAATATAAAAGACCCTATCCTCTCGAGCCCTCATTGGTCGATAAAAGGAAGGAGTCACAAGCAAGATTTCACTTATTCAAGTGCAGTCAAGAAAAACTGATTCTAGGCACTTACACTTGGGTTGCCTTTCCCTTACCTTTAGCTATAGGTGGCTTTATGTTAGGAGCACTTTTCTTACCTATCACCTATTTGCTAAAGGTTTGAGGTGTATAAACTCTAATAAAGATGGGAAGAAAAGATATGGATAAGGAAGCCCCATTAAACCTAATATCATGTATCACAAAGGGTGATCTTTGAGATGCAATAAGTTTCTCCAAAACATCATTCTCTTTATGAAATTTTGAGATGGAATTTCTTAACTTAATAACCTTATTTTTTAAAGACTCATTTCCTTTTCTTAATGAATCAATAGATGATGGAGTTTGAGAAATTTGTTCTAAATATTTATTGAGTTCCTCATTAGAGGTTCTCAAGTTACAAATAAGATCATTTAAGTTTTTAAAGTCATCCTCTAATTTATAAGACTTTTTCTTATAAAGGTTCATTTTAGATTCATATTTATCACATCTCAAGGACATAGCTTTTAAGTAGCTCACCATCCTCATCCTTCAAGTAGGTCATCATCCTTATCCTCATACACATCGATATCATCATAAGATTGAAAAAAAGTGTTTACCTCATTAGAGGAGTCCTCTTGAGCCATGAAACAAAAATTGGCAATGTCATCATCATCATCATCTTTACTATAGTGATCATCCCAAGTTGCTTTGATGCCTTTTTTTCCTCTCTTTGTCCATTTTTTTTAAGTTTATAACAGTCAAATTTAATGTGACCTTGTTTCCCATATTCAAAACAAGTCGCATCATTCTTCTTCTCTTTAAAGTTAGTTGTTGTCTTCTTAAGGTTTCTTCCTTCCTTTCTTCTCTTAACGAGCTTATTAGATCTCCTATAAAGCATAACAAGCTTTTCTTCCTCTTTCTCACTATCATTGCTTTTAATTAAGCTTTCTTCCACCTTTTTAACTTTACTAGAGGATTTGAGGGCAAGTGTCTTTTTCTCTCATTTTTTTCTTTGAGCTCCCAACCTCTTCATTTCTTTATCCTTTTAGTCACCATCTCATTGGTAAGAAGTTTTCTAATAGGTACATCAGTTGGTATTTTTCAAATCTCTTGATTGGATTCTTATATACTATACACCCTAGCCCCAAACTTTTTTAAGAGAAGCATCTTATGTATTTTAGTGTTTACCTCATGATTGGTGAATGTTTTTTCATACTTCTTTATATTATTCATAACGATAATGAGTCTATATGTCATATCAGTGATGGTTTCATTCTCCTTCAACATGAAAAGCTCTTATTCAACCACTTACATCTCTAATATACTTGATTTCAATACTCAATAAATTATAATGTGCAGCAACAAATAATAAAATCCTATTATTGTGATGATCCACATGATGAAGTCCAGATGGCAAATACAAATTTAGATAATAGGATATCTTAAATATTAAAACTCATTCAAATAGATATCATATTATATATTAGAATTCCAATCTAAAAAATTCAAATATCAAAAATAATATTTTAAATAATAGTTCTTAGAAAATCATATACCAATATTTTAAAGTTTAATAATTTAGAATCAATAAATTAAATCAAATATATTCAAAGCATTCCAAATTTATAAAATATCAAACTATGTAATAAGAATAACGAATAAAATTTTTAAAATAATTTAAAGATATATTTCTCGAAAACCTATGAGGTCTAATATGCAAAATATTTAATAAAATTTAAATTTAACAATTCATAAATAATTATAAATAAGCAATAAAACTTATTTGCTAAAAATTTATATGAGCAAGGGCTTATTATTAAAACTTATTTATATAAACAAGTAATAAAAATTATATTAAGCAGCGCTTACTAAAGATTTATAAAAATATTCAAAGGGCTTATTATTAAAACTTATTTATATAAACATTTTCATGCTAAAAAATTTTTAAAGAGAGATAAAAATATATGTTATATACTGTAATTACCACTCACCTAAAATTTTAGAATAAAAGCTAATCTAAGTGGTTTGTAACAAAGTTCAGTTCAAGCATAAAAAATAGACAATCTTAACTGACTCAGGAAAAATCACAATTTCCTAAAAGATTAATAAGGACAAAATAATAAATTAATAACAGACTGAAGTTTTCTAAATTTTACATTTTCAATAATTGTTGTAACAAAAAAAAATGATGACATTATACCATATATGCAATTATATGATATGATTACATAACTATTATGAAATCGACTAAAATCCTAACAATTTAGATGATAGATATATTAAAAGATATTTTTATGAAATTAGTTTTAATCCTTAAGCACCACGAAGGGGAGTTGAATGGGTGAAAACTTTAAAATTTTTCTGGAAACATAAACAAAAAAAAAAGATTAAGAAAAGGAAGGGAAAAAACTAACACAAGAGATTTATAGTGGTTCAGGTATTAACAAACTCTACATTCACTCCTAATTCACCAATTATGTATTTCACTAACTCATTAATTTTTTATAAGTTCACACTAAACTTAGTGTTTATGCAACATCCTTAACCCAAAACATACACATTTTAATTATGTTATATTTGAATATATGCATCACATGACATAAGCATAATAATAACACTTACATTATTGCATTTGAATAAGAATATGATGTTTGCATAGTGGCGTGATAAATTGTCATATGTTGTGTTTGTGTTATAGTATTTTAAATAATGGTGTTTTAGAACTTATTAGAAGTATAAGGAGCATATAAGGATTAGTAGATGGATAGAGAAGATGAAGGAGTGAAGAAGAGGGACTAAAAGAGGAAATTTGAGCTTACAGCTAATAAGAACAAGCCACCATGATTTTGGAATTTTTGGTATACAAATGGAATTTTTGTTCCTTTATAAGCATATTAGAGAGGAAAAAATGTGAGGAGGTGGAGCAGAAGGAAGAGAGATAAGAAAGAAAGAAATAAAGAAGAAGTAGAAGAAGAAGAAGAAGAAGAAGAAGAAGAAGAAGAATAAGAAGAAGAAGAAGAAGAGGGAGAATAATGAGCTACCTAGGAAGGAACCTTAAGCTTTTTCTTGTTTTAGGAAAAGAGGCAATGCACAACTATTTTCATTTACTAATCATAGCAAATATGTCCAAAAATACATATACATAAAAGTTAATTCATCATACATATACAACTTAACATGTTTTTAATGTACGTATATGTCAACTAATGTTTAAGTCTAGTGACTACAAACTGATTCCTATATAAGTATATGTACATGACACAAGGAGAGAGAAAGTAGGAATTTAGCTGATGACTTAAGCTCCATGTGTCTATATGCAAAACTTTATGGTCTAAAGTATCCAAATGCTTCAGAATTTGAAAAATAGAATTGCATTTTGATGAGCCATGACTCAATAAATAAAAATAATAACTAGATTCTTATGGCACAACCAATAATCAAATATCATCAGGATACATTACAATTACAAGAATTAACTATGCAAGTGTAAATGTAATAGATTGAATTTTATCGTGACCTTGCAAGTCAAACACTGCTCCCTGTAACTCATATGATTCAAGTGACTTTTGATTTTGCTAGCCAACATATAACAAGTGAATCATTTGAACAACAACATGTGCCAATAGGACATATTGATATGTTTTTCCAAGTGATTTATAAGTGTTTGACAAGCTAGTCACAACAACTTTTTAGTTCCATGTGTAAGTGTTCATTCACAATGGCATACTAGGTAATCATTAAGATCATATACTTCTCACTTGACTTGTATTCACATGTAAAATGTCACAATTCTATCACATATACATGTAATAGAACATAACCATATCATTAAATCATCACACATACACATTAGAATCTAATTATGGCTTTTACTCACCTTTTGATGCAACAAAACTTGATGCTAGGCTTAGACCTCTCTTTTGGGCTTCCTCAAAGTGTTAAAATTATAACATTCAATACATAGATGGTTATAAGTATGTCAAAATTTGTATGAATGCTTGATATGCAATAATGGTCATGTTCCATGTAGGTGGACCTAGCGTTTATGTATATTTTTTATGTGGTAGCCTGACCTTATTGCACTCTCATAGTAATAACTCTAGATATACTTATCCAAATGACTTGATTATTTTTTAAATAAATTAGATACATAATGATACAACATAGTCACATTTTATATCAATATAAGACATATAAAATGTGGTGAATTTTTTAATCTTGCCCTATTTCAATATAAACTCAATTTAAATAGGTCTCATAATCATGGGTATATATAAAATTGTACAAATCTAATTACAAAAAAGATTTTCCAGAAGATACATATCACATATAGGAACATTTTGAATGATTTATTCATTGTCAAATTCACTTTATAGGGTCACCAAATAAATGGCCTATTGCAAGGTGAGCAGGTTTTCAATAAATTAAGAATATGTCATAATAAAGGAGCAATATCTCATCAATCATGATATATTTGGCAAAAAACATTTTATAGGAATGTAGACTAAACATAAATATAAATTTCAAGTTTTGTAATATCACCAAATTCTTATTATATGGCCATTAAATTCTTGAAAAATAAAATAAAGAGATGAAACAGGTTTCATTAGGTTTAGGGTTAGTAACAATTAAAGAGGTATATCTCTTTTCACACAAAAAATCAACAAAAAATGCTTTACAAGTATTTATAAAGGATATAACCCTAAAAATTTCATATGTTTCACTTTGTCTAGATCAACACATAAGATCATCGAAACATATGAAAACAGAAAGACTCAAAAGATTTCATTTGGTTATGAACCAGCCATAATGAAGAAGCTATAGCTCTTTACACACAAAAAATTAAGCAAAACTATTCTACATGCATTAAGTGGGGCATAGAACTACAACTTTCATGGTTTACACTTTCCCCAATTCCTATTATAGGGTTAGGAAATCATGGGTGCAACAAGATGCTTTAATAATAAACTAACACAATCAGCTCTGCTTTTTTTAAGCTACAACCTCTATACATGAGCTCTACTTCAAGTACTCCATAATTCTTATCAACCATGCATGATTAGCATATCATGAGGGAGGAATTTCTTATGGAAAGAAGATAAAATCACTTACCTTTTTTCCTATAACCATAAAAACTTAGGCTTCCTTCTTAGGTAGCTTACTCTTCTCCCTCTTCTTCTTCTTCTTTTCCATCTTCCTTTATTTCTTTCTTCCTTAGCTCTCTCTTTTTTCAACTACCTCTCACATTTATCCTCTCTATTCTATTCCAAGAGGAGGAAAAATTCAATTTGTAAACCTACTCTAAAAAGACATAATCATGGTGTCTCATCTCCATTGGTTGGAAGTTCACTTTCTCCTTTTAGTTCATCATCTTTACTCCTTCATTACCTCCATCCATCTCCTAATACCCATATGCTTCTTATACCATTAAATAAGCTCTAAAATACCATTATTTATGATTCTATAACATGCACACAACATAAGATAATTTGCTATGCAACTGTATAAACATTACATACATGTTTAAGTGTCCCAAATGTAATGGTGCAAGTGTCATCTTCATGCTTATCCAATTCACATATCTAAATAATCATTTATCTAATGTTCATGCGAGATTGCAAATCATTTTTCTATTGAATATGTTCATGTGAGAATGCTAATGAATGAGGATAGGAGTGTTACAGGTAAGTTAATTTATCTTTTTCCTGTATGAAATTACTCTTTCATTACATGTTAAATATCATGATTAGGAAGAATTATGAAGTAATTTGAGGTAGAGCTCATGTGTGAAGGTTGTAACTAAAGAAAAATAGAGTCGATTGTGTTGGTTTTGTTATTAGAGTAATTTATTACATCGGTGATTTCATAACCATAGAAGAAGAATTAGGGAAAGTGTAACCATGAAAGTTGTAGATTTATGCCCCATATAAAAGCATGTAAAACAGTTTTTCTTGATTTGGTATGTATGAAGAGCTATAGATCCTTTATTAGGATTGGTTCACAACCAACCAAAATCTTCTCAGTCTAGTTGTTACATATTTTTATGACCTTATGTCCTGATTTAGACAAAGTGAAAAAAATGGAATTTGTCGGGTTATATCCTCTCTAAATTCATGAGATGCATTTTTGCTTACTTTATTATGTGAAAAAAGATATACATCTTTTATTATGACTGACCCTGAACTTGATTAAACCTATTTCATCTCGTAATTCTATTTTTCAAGAATTCGATGGCGACAAAATGGAATTTAGTGATGTTCCAAATCTGAAATTGTATATTTTGTCTAATCTACATTCTTATAAAATATTTTTGCCAAATATATCATGGTTGATGATATATTGCTCCTTTATTATGATTGATTCTCAATGTGTTAAAAATCTGCTCACCTTGAGATTGACCATCTATTTTGGTGACCTTACAGACTAAGTTTTTAACATCCCTATCCATATTCATTCGCATAATCACATGAACATATTCATTGCATAAATGATATGAAATCTCTTATGAACATATGCATTGGATAAATGATCATTTAGATATGTGAATTGGATAAACACGACGATGACACATGCACCATTGCATTTGGGACTTGAACATATATGTAATGTTTGCATAGTTGCATGGAAAATTATTTTACATTGTGTGCATGTTATAGCATCATAAATAATAGTTTTATAAAGCTTATTTTAAATTACAACTTATTTTAAAGTATAAGGAGCATCTAGAAATTAAGAGATGGATAGAGGTGCATAAGGAGTGAAGAAGAGGGACTAAAAGAGGAAAGTGAACTTCCAACCAATAGGAATGCAACATAATAATTTTGTCTTGTTGCAATAGC
>CATIWR010057291.1:0-21279 GCA_949677035.1 Omphalea diandra | reverse complement strand
CAATTTACATGTCACTTTGAAGTTTCTCAACTCCTTTCATTTCTTCTTGAGAGATTGATTCATATCTGTAAAAACAACACTTATTTAAAATATTAGTGATGATCAATCTACTTTGTCAAGATCAAAAGAGGTTCTAAACCTAGGATTAATCATCTTAGTCCAACATTAATCATTGGTGATACTTCTGAGAGTGTAAGTACTAGATCTCAACTTCATCATTTAGATAATAATCTTGCATTTATTTCTCAACTTGAGCCAAAGTCAATTGATGAGGCTTTTGATGATGAGAATTGGGTACTTGCTATGCAAGAAGAACTCAATCAATTTTAGAGAAACAAGGTATGAAAACTTGTCCCTATGCCTAAAGAACACCCAATTATAGGTTATAAAAAGGTGTTTAGGAACAAGTTAGATGAGCAAGGTTTCATTACTATAAACAAAGCTAGATTGGTTGCTAAGGGATGTAGCCAAGAGGAAGGCATAGATTATGATGAAACCTTTACCCCCGTAGCAAGATTAGAGGCCATTAGGATTCTCTTAGCATTTACATGTCATACAAATTTCAGACTTTTTCAAATGATATGAAAAATGCTTTTTTGAATGGCATTATAGAGAATGAAGTCAATGTTGAACAACCTCCTGGTTTTAAGTCTCATTGTTTTCCAAACCACGTTTTCAAATTGAATAAAGCCTTATATGGATTGAAACAAGCTCCGAGAGTTTGGTATGAAAGACTTAGTTCATTTCTCTTGAAAAATAATTTTGAGAAAGGAAAGGTGGACACCACACTTTTTGTCAAAAAGCACAAGCATGATACATTAATCGTTCAAATCTATGTTGATGATATTATCTTTGGTGCTACTAATGAATCTCTTTATGAGGATTTTGCTAAGTGTATGACTAGAAAATTTGAAATGAGCATGATGAGAGAGCTTAAGTTTTTTCTCGATCTACAAATCAAGCAATCCAAAAAAGGGATCTTCATCAACGATGCTAAGTACACAAAGGAGATGCTAAAGAAATTTGGCATGGATGGTTGAAAGGTAGCTAAAACTCCAATAAGTAGTACCATTAAGCTATATAAGGATGAATCGGGTAAGGAGGTAGATGAAAAAAGATATCGAGGTATGATCGAATCTCTACTTTATCTTATTGCTTCTAGGCTAGATGTCATATTTAGTGTTTGCATGTGTACTAGGTTTCAATCCTCCCCTAGAGAGTCTCATTTGAATGTTGTTAAAAGGATCTTTAAGTATTTGCATGACACAATACACTTAGGACTATGATATCCTAGGGATTCTTCATTTAGTCTCATAGGGTTTTCGGATGCGGATTATGCTGGTAGCTTATTAGATAGAAAAAACACCTTCAAAACTTGCTAATTCATAGGTGAATGGCTAGTTTCTTGGTTTAGTAAAAGTAAGTGTCGATTGCATTATCCATCGCAGAAGCCGAGTATGTGGCAGCAGGTTGCTGTTGCACCCAAGTTCTTTGGATGAAACAATAATTGAAGGATTTTGGAAAAGTAGTTGATCACATTCCCATTAAATGTGATAACACAAGTGCTATTAATCTCTCTAAGAATCTTCCAACACTCTAGGAGCAAGCACATAAACATGAGACATCATTTTCTTAAAGATCATGTGCAAAAAGGTGATATTGTATTGGAATTTATTGACACAAATCCTCAACTTGCAGATATTTTCACCAAACCTCTAAATGAAGAAAGATTGAACTTCATCAAGAGAGAATTAGGAATGCTTAATGGAAGCTTCCTAAAGTAAAAATTCTTGATCTTGTGTGATACTGCTTTGAATATTGGTATTTGTTGATTTGTGATATTGATGTATGTATTTTCCTGCGGATCACAATTTTTCATTTTTCAAAAATTAGTTTTTCAATTCTTATCCTTGTTGACTCATAATTCACGGTCGTTATTCCTTCTTCACGATCACAAATTACAAGTCATTTTCATCTTGTTGTCAAATGTCAATTCGCAGTCACGAAATTTTCGCTCCACCAAGAATTTTGGTCAGTTTTTCAAAAATGTGACCATTGACGCGCCTTCTCTCTAGGAAAATTTATCCGTTACTCACATTTTCTAGAATTCGCGATCACGACTCATGAATTCGCGGACGTGAATTAGAGTAACTACCTAGGAAATTAAGTGATTTGACTGCCAACTGTTTTCTCTCTTCATTTAATCTATTTCTAGCCATTTTTGACCATTTTCACACTATTTCAAAGCCTATAAATACCCCTTTCAATAGTACTCTCTTCACTCCACTTCCAAACACCAACTCTCTCTCTCAAAATCTCTTTAAATCATCAAGCTTTCTCCTTCTTGCTATGGCTTCTAAAAAGTTATCTAAGGCAAACAAGGCTAAGACAGTGGCTCAACCCTGTGCACCTCCTGCCCTTCATTTCATGAAGGGAATAACCAAGGAAGAAAAAGATCGATTCAAGGCAAACTCTTCCAGGGTCATTCTCCCAAACAAGATTCTATCAACAATCATGCTAGAAACATTGGGCATCAATGCTGAAATTAGAGCCTTTCTCTCCAACTTGAAGTGGAATGAGTTCATCTTCCAAGAGGAACCTGGATACGAGGAGGTTGTACGAAAGTTTATGTGCACAGTGTAACTAAGCCAAAAATTTGATTCGAGAGCCAACCAATACGGATTAGTGTTCCGGGCCTTTGGTGACCCTTTCTACATTATCTTCGACCAATTGTCTTCCTTTTTGAACTTACAAGTTGGAGAACACATTCCCTTCATCATCTTCACACACTTGATGTTATCTACTTCGAATTTTGGTCGGAGATTTCTATTGAGACCAAACATGACCCCCACTTTTCTCTATCCAAACACATCAAATCCCTACCCCCTTTAGATCATTCATTACATCATCACTTCTCTATAAATGCAAGAGGTGATAGTAATGAGAAGGTTTCTCAAAAAGACTTGGCATTCTTGTTTTGCCTTGTCAAAAATAAACCAATCCAAATCGGCCATTACCTTGTGGATCAATTGATCCATATGAGTACGAAACCCAAAAGCCAGTTTCTCTTGCCCTCCCACATAATAGCCATCTACCGTTTTATTAAAGTACTTGATGAGGAGAAAGAGAAATTCCTCACCAAGAAACTCTTTTCCTCTCAAAACTTCTTAGACTTAACCTATCTTATAAACGCCAAAGCAATACATCCAGACACATATGTTTATACCCTTGGTGCAATAGGGGCAAAAAAGATGGAAACCTCCCAACCCTCCAAGAGAAAAAGGCTTTAAATTGACAAAGGCAACATACTAGTCCTTCCTCCTCAACCAAAAGCCAAGACAAAGTTGTCTCTTGCCACCATTAATCAAAAGTTGGATAAACTAATGAGGATGATGAAGAGAAGGTTCATCTTCCTTTCACATCTTCATAGTGATATGGTCGATCTCTAAGAGAAACTAGGAGTTCCTTCTTGCCATCTTCTGAACTACATCGAATTTGAAGATACGCAAGATGAAGATGACAATAAAGATGACGTTGAGGATAGGGATGAAGCCGAGGGAGCAACACAAGCACAAGAGGCACCATCTTTCGAAGATGATAATGATTCTTCACTCCTCTAGATTAGGGATCTTTATTTGTTTTCATTTTCTTTATGTTTTCTTGTTTTTTAACAAATATTGTGATCCCATAGTTATGTAAATAAAAAGTTATGTTCTTGCAATACATTGTCTTATGTGTTTAATGCATTTTATCTTTATAAAAGTATTCTTCTTTTACTCCTTATGTATGCTTATAATTATTTCCCTTACACTCTCTTTTTGATCTTGCCAAAGGGGGAGAGATAGTAAGCTTTTAGTTTAAAAGGGAATATTAACTTGAAAATTATAGCATATGTTAAGAGGGAGCATCATTATGAGCATCATACATAGCTTTTTAGAAATTTCACTTTGCTTGATTGAATGCCAAAACTTAAAAGTTTCATCTTAAGCATTCATTCGTGCAATACTCCAACTTCACATTTCTGTATTATTTTTTCACTTAGGATCAATCTATGTTGTCAAAATAAAAAAGGGGGAGATTGTTGGACTAGGGTGGTTAACCCTAGGTTTTGGACCTCTTTGGATTTTGACAAAGGGGATTGATTAATTCTAATGTTTCATATTAAGTGTTGTTTTGCAGTTTTTAGTTAATCTTTACAATGGAAGTTGGATGAAGTTAAAAATCTCCAAAGTAAGCTAATACCTTCTAATTTGCGACTGAAACCTAATAAATCGCGATCGTGTATTTGCGGGCCACTTTTCTACTGCGACCAATTCAAAGAAAGGAAAGCTGGAGTCACAGATTCATGGTGTAAGTCATGCCTTAGTCACGACAGTGAATTTTGAAGTAACTCAAGAGGAAATCAAGTCCACAACCACAGCTAAAC
Source organism: Omphalea diandra (assembly GCA_949677035.1). Classification (NCBI taxonomy): domain Eukaryota; kingdom Viridiplantae; phylum Streptophyta; class Magnoliopsida; order Malpighiales; family Euphorbiaceae; genus Omphalea; species Omphalea diandra. Next base: position 16,853 of record CATIWR010057291.1, on the reverse strand, counting down.
AAGTGTCCCAAGTAACCGTTGGAAATAAAAAATCATGATGGAAACTTATTGGTAGCGACCGTGAACCCAAAAGAAGAAGATGAATACTTTTGGCAGACGAATTCACGTCCTCTGTCACGACCTGTACAAGAAAAATCGCGACCGCTATTTTTGAGAGTAGGTGAAAGGCAAAGACTTTATTTTTCTGGTGAACTAATGAGAAGCTACCACGTGGACTAGCCGTTAGATGCAAATGGGGTTTTCCGTATGAAATTTGGATTTTGCGACCGCTAACGAGTAGTAGCGACCGCGAATTAAGACTGTCAAGCATTTAATGTGAAAATCTATCTAACACATTTTGATGATTTTGTACCAATTTTATTACAATGTCTCTTTGGTGGGTAGAGGTTATAAATACCTCACCAAACAAATGTAAATGCAAGAGAATTGATAACTTTGTACCTAAACTCTTTCAATTTTGTTACTTAATCTTTTCTATTCTTTAAGTCATTGTTGGGTGTGAATATAAATACTAATTGTAATAGGTTATAGTGTGAACCTGTTAAAACACTAAAAGAGGTTGTTATGTGAGCCTGTTAAAACACAAGTGTAAAGGTTGTTTTGTGAGCCTCAAAACACAAAAGTATAGGTTATTGCATGAGCCTTCAAAACACAAATGTAAAAGTTTGGTGTAAGCTTGAAAACACTTTTGAAAGATAGTGAAATACAAAATTTCTAAGAATTGGGGAGTGGATGTAGGGTCGTTTATACCCGAACCACTATAAATTGTGTGTTTCTTTCCTACTCATTTCTCTTCTCCCTTTCCTGTTTTAATTTTTATACACCAATTCAACCCCCCTTATTGGTGCCTAGGGCCAACATGTTCTTTTATTTCTATTTGCTTTTTGAATTTTAATTCCTATTTTTTGAGTTCTAATTCTATTTTAAAACGTAGATTTTATCTGTCTAATGTTTTTTTTAAAAAGAAATTTGATAACTTAGTGTCTCTTCATACTAGATGGGGACATCTTCAAGTGCTTCTTTTTGTCTTTTTCATTTTGTTTTGAATTCTTATAGTCTTTTGTTGGTGTGTTCTAATATTGTTTTTTGTTTGATGAGATTAATCTTTGATCCAAGTGGAAAGACTTACTCTTTACAAAGTAAGATTCACTTAGGATTCTTAGTTAGTATTGGACTTATGTGTGTTTTTTTTTTGTTTGTTGTAAGTTTAGATTCGAGGACGAATCCTTTTGAAGAAAGAGGGAATGATGCATTTAGCCAAGGTAAGTCCAATAAGGATCCATTACAACTTTAAGACCTAATCATAAGAGGAATGCTAAAGAAGTTTAAATATGCACTTAGAGCTTTTATATAAGGTTAAAGCTTTTATATAAGGAAAGATATGGAAAGAATTGGCCCAAATAGACAAAGGATTGCTTGAAGCCTAAATGCATGAAGATGAGAGCTTGAACTCTTCAAATGGAATGCTTAATTTAATCTAATGGAGCCCAATTGATGGAGAGAACCAAAGCCCAACACCATTTTGCCATAGCATGAAGTTAAGCCCAAAATGTGAAGACAAGCCCAAATGTTAAAGATCCATGATAGATTTGCTTAGTTGACATTGTTTTCCTATTGCCATAATGAATTCTCTTCATTGGTTAAATATCATGTTTCTTTTAGTTAGTTATTTATTTGTGTAAGGAACCTTTAAATAAGGTATTTTAATGCTAGAAATTAGCTAGGGCAGATCATGGCAACCAATAGGATTTCTTAGGCCAAATCATAGCAACCAATAGGATTATTTGCTTTGAGTCTTTATGTTGGAGTGATATTAGTTCTTGTAATAGGTTTAAGAATTGTAAATTCAGCCAGAACATGTAAGGCTAAATTAGATAGGTTTTTTTAAGGGTTTTCTTGACATTTATGAAGGGTATTTAAGCCCCTATATGGTTACTAATAGAAAAATAGATGATTTTTGCTTAAACTTTATGAGATTGATTCTCTTCTTGAGTTCTTAAGTGGACTTGGTGAGATTTTTTAGTGAGCTTGATAATTTCACAAAATTTGTTTAATCTAGGTTCTGAATTACTTAGTTAATTTAGGATTGAGATTAACACAACTTAAGTCATATATTCTTGATTGCTAGAAATAAGTTTTCTAGAGATCTAGTTTAGATTTAAGGATTTATCATTTTATAGATCTTTGAATTATACTTAGGACTTGTGTTTATCAAACGGGTCAGAAGCTAATTCCATCTCGTTTGTATCATAAAAGATGATGAATTCTCCTACATTAGAATGACAAAGAAGAGGAAGACCAAAAAGAAATCGAAAGCTAGATGTCTATTGGTCATAGAGAATGAATCGAATAAAGACTCTTTAAATAAGGTATTGAACTTGATGATGATATCAAAGGCATGTTCACACTAGAAAATCTTATTGAGGCCCTAAAATCAATAAATAATTATTTGGATAAATCTTTTTATAGAGATAAGATTTTGAAAAATGAAAACGAATTTTTCTCTACTTCTAAAATTAAAGATGAGCTTCTAAAAGAAGTTGAATGTTTGAGAAAAGAAAAAAAGAATTGCTTTTAAAAACACTTTTTCCTAGATTCAATTGAAAGAGAGCTTTTAAAGATGAAAATTGATGCTTTGGAAAGGAGAAGTAAAAAGTTAAATTCTAAAAAAAAATTTTATAAAATTCTTTCCAAATAAAATGACAATTTGAAAAATGAGATTTTAGACTTGAAATTTTTTTTTTTGAAATTTTACTAAAGGAAAAGAAAAATTGGATTACTTTTAAGATCTCAAAAAGATACTAGTGTGAAACATGACATTGGATATAATCATGTCTCTTCCACCACTATTGTGATTGTTAAAGCTTCACTTTCTAGAACACCTAGTCTCTAAGGTGTTAAATCATAAAGCTCTTTATAAAAGCCTAATGTCAATACAAAGCCAAAATGCATAACACTAGCACATGCATACACTAAAAAGTCTAAGTAAAAAGCTAATCATGCTTTTATGTATGCATCTTATAAGCCAAGAAGGCAAAATGTGCTATACTTTACACGTAGAAGAAAAATTACAAATGATCTCACTCATTATAGGGTGCATATATAAAAGTCGCATGTACATGATCATAATTGTTCACACGCACACTTTTACAGGCCAAAGGCAAACCATGCCTTTATTTATGGAACCAGGCATGTCAAGAATGAAAAGGTTCCTTCATTTGTTAGGCATTAATCCTTTAGGATTCTACAAATGAGCTTAAGAAAGCATTCATTTAACAACGCTTTTATCATGGAAAATTTGGCCATAAAGCATATTTTTGTTATGATAGATAGAGAGATGAACATGTTTATGCTACTAATCCACATAGATAAAAAAAAAAGGGTACCAAATAAAGTTTCATTTTGCAAGATTGGAGGCTTCTCACCCTCTGCTCAAAATGAAGAATCAAATGGTGAATGGAGCTATAAAATTTGAAAAGGCAATTGTATTTTGGGAATCATAATTTGTAATGTTTCTCTATCCCTTCTTGTTGTTTAATAGGCTTTTACTAAGGGAGAGTTTAAATGATGAATCTCTACTATCTATCCTTCATTTCTTGCTATCTTCAATCTATGAATAGAACATATGACCCTAAGTTATGTCAACAAAGTCTTTGTTTGAATATCTTGGGAGATTCGTTAGAAGAAAACATATAGATAGAGAGAGTTTTTCTTTCTAAGTGTTTTGTATTTTTGGTATCATCTTGTTTGCTTTGTTTTTATGAATTTTGGTCAAAGTTTTTAAAAGGGAAAATTTTTGTATATCCTTTTATCATGATAATAAAAAGGGAGAGAATTTTTAGATGCTTTGACATGGTATAGTTTTGGGATGCTTTGATTAGCGTCAATTGTGTTTTTAATTGGTATTACTTATGTGTTTTGATTGGTATCACTTATTTGGTATCCATTTGTGTGATTCAACATTTGGTATCCCTTTATGTTTTTGAGTTTTAAACTTTTATTATTAACTTTTGGTATCAAAGCATATTGGTTTTGTCATCATTCAAAAAGGGGGAGATTATTTTGAATGCTTTGAGAACATGTGACCCCAAGACATTGGTCTAGCTCCTCCACTTTGAATGATGTATTTTGAATGATAATAAAATAATGATAGAACCTAGAGAAGTTCTAATGTTTGTATTTTAGTATTTTTTTGTATCTTATATGGGGAGAATATTGTTATAATGCTTGGAGAATATGCGACTCTAAGTGTTTTTGTATAAGTGGTATAGTTTAGGATAACCAATGGGCATTGACCAACTTGCAATGGGTATTGAGAATGTCTCAACAAGCATTAGACAAATGTTTAGATGAGCTATGCTCTCTAGACCTTCCAATGGGCGTTGTCCTTTTAAAATTGGCATTGGAGAAGTGCTCCAGGTTGAGTTGTGTTGAACCTTACCATGGGTGTTAAGGATTTGCAATGAACATTGATTTGGCCAAGTAACAAGTGTTGCATATTCATAATATGCATTGGAAAAGTGCCCAAGATTGAGCTAAAGTTTTTGAAACTCAAAATGGGTATTAGCCCTTCTCAATAAGCATTGAAGGAGTTTCCAATGGGTAATGAGAATTCTTCAAGAGCGATTGAAACATGTGTGCAGTTGTTGAAAAATAGAGTACCAAAGAAAAGCTGCCAAACTTATGTTTAAGTATTAATGGCTAGTTTTGTAGTTTGGGTATATAAAAAAACATTTTTGAATATAAGAAAGAGGTTAAAGACTTTGGTGAATAAGTGTAAACATCTTTGTGCAAACCTTTTATGGTGTTGCTTGTATTTTTGGTAGAGTGTGATTATTTTGTTACTCTTTTAAGAGTAGATTTGTTTGAGCACTAAAGTGTATTTGTTGCCCAATTGAGAGGCATTTGACACTACTTGAATCTATCCTTGCTAGTGGTTAAAAAGGTTAGGTTGACTCTTTTGTTCCTTGTAAAAGAGAGTTATTATAAAGGTTGTCTTTGGGCCTTGAAAAGGGAAAGGTTATTCCTGAGCTTGCAAAAGGAATTGAAAAGGCCTAGGTGAAAGCTTGGGGAATGGAGTAGGCACATTGTCGAACCACTATAAAATTGTTGTATTGATTTGTGTTTTATTTGTTGCTTCCGCATTACTTATTTATGTTTTTATTTATAACCCAATTCACCCCCTCTTGGGTTCTCTCGTCTGCCACTCATTCTAATATTTTATGCTTTTCATGTGGAGAGTTGGGAGTTTACAACCATATGTTGATTTGGATTTAATAATGAAATAACTTATGTTTCTTAAATTATACCAGTGTAGGATGAGTTTTAGGGTTAATGTTAGGATTTTTCATCAGAAAAATTCATATATAACCCATATTTAAAGTATGTTGAGGGTAAAGTTTATGAATTTCATGTTGTTGCTATAGATAAACTACACTATAGCCTCTATAGGAGTAGGTTGATGAGAGTTAAAGGATGAAATGGAAATGAGTGTAAATAATTAATCTTGTATGGAGTAGGTAAATGAGTGGAAAAGAGAGTACAATTTTAATGGGAGGGAAAGTTAATGGAGGTTAATTCGTTACATCCTTTAACCTCTTAAACTCATTTTTCTTTAGCCTCAATTTGAGGAGTAGGTAATAGAATAGAAAAGGAGTTAAAAATAAAATATTTTATAAGACAAATATAACCTTAAAATATTTTGATAATTACTAAATACTGTGGTAATATTTTGTGTCTTAGATATAATTGTCAATTTAATATTTCTTTTAATTAACTCTCCTCACATATTTTAAAACTTTCAAATAAAGTAAATGTTATTGCTTCCTTTAACTTCATATTATTTTTTTTAAAACTCTCAAATAAATAAGAGTAATTAACATTCTATTACTTTTCATTCCATTCCATTACTTCATCCTTATTAATCTCCTTTCCATCACCCCCAAAATTCCCATCAAAGCCTTAGAATAGTTAAAAAGATGCTGCTAATAATTGGGTATAGTGATAATGTCAAAGTGTTTTGGAGGCCTAAGGGAAAAAAGTATTAGTACAGGACTAAGATTCATGTATAATGATGATTTAATCCTTGAGACTATTAGGCTGGTAAAAGAAAATGACAATATAGACTTTTATCTAAAGTATGGGATGGATAAAGTTGAGTTTATTAGTGATGTGCCACTACTGCTACTTGATATTAATGCACAAACAGGGAGTTGTAGTACAAATGTTAGGGATTATAACTTAGTTGGTATTGTGTATGGTGACTTTGGTACGCTGGAGGTAATGAAGGGGGGTAATGATGGTAGGAGTAATGAAGGTGTTAATGAAAGAGGTATTGTAGGGAAAGATAGACATGTTTGTTGATTTGGTTAATAAGTCATGCACATGTAGGTCATGGGATTTGTTAAAAATTCCATGTCATCATGTCATCTATGCTGTGTACCATAAGGGAGCTAATACAATTGACTACATTTTTTTTATTGGTATAGTAAAGAAAAGTATTTAAAATCATATCAATACCCCTTATAATAAGTTAAGGGCAAAAATATGTGGCCTAAGGCTGAGAATCAACTAGTTGACCCATCATCCCTTAAGAAAATGCCTAAAAGGCTTAAGAAGTTGGGGAGGTTTAATATTGATAAACCTAAGAAATCAAGGAATCTATTAAAGAAGGGGGTAGATATGCATTGTTCCATGTGCAAGGCCATAGGACACATTAACTAGACTTACCTTATAAAACTAAGATTCTAATTCCTAATGTGAGTTACACTCATTCCATATCATATATAAGTTATCATTTGTATTATATGTATTGTTTTTCACTTATGCAACCATCATAGACATCTAAGATAGGCACAAGCATAAGAACATAGTCAACTTCACATACATCATAAACACTTAAGGCTATTGATATGTAACAAACTAAATCTAGAAGTTTGTAATATATTTGTAAGATACAAAGTTAATTTGTAATTTTGTCTAATATGTTAGACTCATAACGTGTGTAATATGTTAGGTAGGCAAAAAGAAGCATTTTTTAGTCCCATAGTATACTGAAAACTTTCCAATGCAAATGAAAGCATTAGGATTAAAAAGCCTTTCAATTGAACACATGAATCTACTAAAGGAAAAAGCTAAGGTTGGGACTCAACAAATCTTTAATAAAAGATCTAAAAGGAATAAGCAAATTAATTCTAGAGTCATTGTTGATCCTATGAATGGCAAACTAGCATCGCAAGAAAGAAAATGTTCCATTGTTGTTTTAATTTTATTAATTTTATATTGAATGAATTTCATTTTGTTAATTGAAAATTGTTAATTTTGCATTATTGTCAATGACAACCTACTCAACTTGCAAAGAGATTAATAGCTTATCAAAATCCAGTTCCAGTTGAAAATCAAAGGGTGATCTAAAAAAATCCACCAATAAATATATATGAACGCAATATAAGATATGGAAAGTTTTAAGGGCATGGACTTTAATGGCAAGGTACCCCTTGTGTCACAGCAAATCAATTAAATGAAGCTAAGAAGAGAGCAATTAGGAATTTGAAAATAAGGGCCATATCATAACAGACTACAAACTCCCTTAGTTTCAGCAGTACTAATCCAAGCAACTTCAATTTTAGACCTTCTTAAAAGGGAACACAACCAAGACCATCAAGCCAGTTTGTTAGTGTCACCACCAATTTCAAGTTAACTCCACTAAATGAATCTATAATTCGTCCTCAGCATATGACTCAGTAGTCTTAAGTATCTCAAATGCCGTCTTAGTAGAAATTTTCAAAACAACAATTAATTAGGCTTATTTGGAAGCCTTGAATGTAGTATTTTATAATGTTCTTGTCATAGGCAATGCTTTTTTTAGATGTCATGTGTAGGTAATTACTTTTTTGCATTATTTTATTCATAATATGATATTGGATATCCTATCCATTACATGATTTTGTATAGGAATTAATAGCTAGCTTATGATTGTACTTACTTTAAATTTATGAATGAAAACTTCTGTTTATGAACAAAATCTATATGTTTTTCAAATTTATCTTTCTATTCATGTTAATTCTCAATAATTGAAGTCAATATGCCAATAAGCATTACCAAACACACCACAATTTGATTCAATATGTCCATTTCTTTGAAAATAACAACAATCAATTCTATTGAAGAACTTCTACTTACATTACTTCATTCACTACAAAAATGTACACTAAACATTCCCATAATCTACTTTACCATCCATACCAGTCTACTTCACTAAACTACAAACATCAAACTTACTTAAAATTTATAAATAATATTGTCATAATCAATAATACCGAAGTCACCAGCAAATAGTTTTCAAATACATTATACATGTCACATTCTTACCTAACATCTCTCAATTCAATTCTCAATTGTACCTTAACCTTTTCAACATTCACATTATCGATATTTCACACTTGACATTGTACCTTTTACTTTAAGTCCTTCTTCCACCAACATATTTAGGCACCTTCAAATCACATTCACAAATCCTTGGCCTTCCTTCATAATTGAACTTAGGTTTGCTTGAAAATGGTCATCTACTTCTTGACGTATTCAGGGCAGCTGAGTTAAGAGGTGATGATCGACAAATTGATCAAGCTGATAACCTTGATGAAGATGCCATTTCAACCTCTGCTTCTTCGAAGTGTGGTTTAAAGTGTGAACTTGAGAATTTTCAAGCTCTTCTTCCTCGAATGATGTTAGGGATTTTAGAAGTGTGAGGTATGAATTTGGAAATTTTATTCTCCCTCCATTATTATTGTTATGATTTAATGGGAGATATTTTCTCTCTAATGCATGCTGTTTTCATATTGATTTCAAATCAGCTAAGATTTGGCCTTAATTAATCTTAAAATAAGAGTTTTGTCTTTAAATACTCTGATATTTAATTTTGTCGTTAAATGGATCTTTTTAAATAATTGAGGGACCAAGTTAGTCTTTAAAGCTAAATTTTAAATTAATTTAATATTTATTTTAATTAATTAATGAAAATTAATATATAAATAATAATTAAAATTTATTATTATGTATAAAAAGATATTATTTAATTAGATCTTTAAATAAAATAAAATAATAAAATAATAATAAAATTAATAATTTTAATAATAATATATTTTTAAATAAAAGGTAAGGAAATTAATAGATTCACGTTTTTTATTATTTATGTATTTTATCTATCGTCTCTTTAATTTTTTGTTATTATAAAAAAATTGAATACTTTATTTTTATTAGTATCTTAAGAAAGACGAATGCGAAAAACTTCATATATTGTTAAATTTTTTTATGTAAAAATTTTTTCTATTTTATTAAACTTTATTTTATGTAAATAACTTTTTATATTGTTAAACTTTCTATGATTTCCTTTATTTAATTTAGAAAACTAAATAGTTACTTATCATTTATTAAAAATATTATATACTAATATAATTATTTGATAAATAGCAAATGCTTATTTAAAACTAGATTTAATATCAAAGTATATACTAGTTGTGAACATCGTCTTGGGTGATATGATTATAATAACAAATTTATTATTATTTTAATTAATTAATTAAGTCAATACATAAATAATAATTAAATATTTACTATTATTTTTTAATATATTATTTTATAAAAATTATTGTCTAATAAGACCTTCTCTATTAAATAAAATAATAGAAATAAAAATAATAACTAAATTAATTTAATAAATTTTAAAATAGTATAATTTATTGTAAAAAATATTATGTTTCTAATATACTTTCTTGACAAATGACAAATAATCATTTAAAAATGAGTTTGAGACAGAAACACACACACACACACACACACACACACACACACACACACACACACATATATATATATATATATATATATATATATATATATATATATATATATATAGTATAACAAGTTTTAATAGTGATATATTTTCAATATAAAAATAAAAATTCTTAATTTTACTTTTAATGATATTTTTTCTTTTTAAATTTTTTTGTTACATAGGAGATTAAATATTGATTATTATGAATTTGAATTATTTTTATATTGTTGAACTTTTAAATTACTTTCATAAGAATAACTTCCTATATTTTTTTTTTAGCTTTCTACATTTTCTTTTTATTATGATGCGGTATGTGAGCATGTTTTTACTACATAATAATATTTATATAATAAAATATAATTATTCAATGAATATCTTTACAAAAATTCATTCTGTCACACAATTTCCAATTGTTTTTGCAATAATGGATGATAGAAGATTATGATTAAAAGGTTAGGTTTAAATTTTAAATTATTGTAATTATTCCTTAATTGTTGTAAGGGCATTACATTTATTTCTCCCAATTGCTTTGTTATATTTATTATTTATGTTAAAAGTTATAGAATGCAAAAGAATAATTTTTGAGGAGTATATATGTTTAAAGTTAAGATTGTATGTTATTTAAGTTTGATTAGTTAATCTATTTATGATAAAATATTAATAAGTGTAGTCGATGCAATTGATGAATGTTTGAGGTTAATGTTGATGATAATAATAGGGAAAGATTTACACCTCCACCCTTTAAATTTTAGAAAATTAATTTTATGGGAGAAATGTTTATAATGATGCATGTTTTGATAGAAAGGAAAAGAAGAAAAAAATATTTTCAAGAAATATTTTAGTAAAATATTTGAGATTAAATTTGGCTTTTCTAACTCATAAGTAATTTTTTAGAGTTCTAACATGGTGATTAATTTAAATTATGATTAATGATAAATAAATATAATTTTTTTATGGTTTAGATATTTGAATGAGTAGGAAAAATAAGGTTAGACTCATTCTATGACTAAATTTTATACTTATTATGAGTTATGATGAACTTAAATTTTCTCGATAAATTATTAGATATTGTTTCAAATTATTAATAGTTTGGTTTTAACTGATAGAGAAAATTTTGACAAATAAGATACTAGTATTTGGAAGTACAATGATTATTAGAAAAATAGTTATTGTACTAGATTTCCCATTATAAGCATCTCAATGATTATTGAAAATTAAAATGATTTTGTGCTTTTTTGATCTAGTCAATTAAGTTTCAATAGGTGGATAATTAAGTTATTCATGACATGAACTTTATTAATGGAAAATATTTACATTTATATTTAGTTATGTTCTTTTGAGAAGTTATGTTTAGTAAAATTATTGCAAAGAGAAACATATTTTTTTAGGCCCTTTTAGTATGGATTATGTTGGACTGGGTTGGCCAAACTTAAGTCATAAGCCTCTTTTGATCTTGATAATGGAGATTGATTTGTTATAATGTTTTGTTTAAATGTTGTTTTGTAGTTTATAAGACATTTCTTCATTGAAAATTAGATGAAAGTCTAAATCTCCAACTTTTAGAAGGACATCCAAATTCGCAGTCAGTATCCCCTAGCTCATGATCGTGACCTTGCAATAAGGATGAATGGAGCTAGGCTACAAGAATTTGCGAACGAATTCGTAGCCGCGATTCAACCAAGGATTGCTTGATTAACCTATAGAGGAATTCATGGTGGTATTCGCATCCAAAGTCACAACCACAAATTTCATAGCAAATAGGAGGGAACCAAGTCTGTAACCAAATTATGTTAAGTGTCCAAGGCAACTATTATAATATTAAAAATCGTGAGGGCGAAGTCTTTATCGTGACTGCGACTGTGACTCAAGAAAGTGTTGTCTCTTCACTAAACATAAAAATTTGCAGTTTCTGTCGTGCCTAAGAATGAATTAGATTGCGACTGCGACTTTTGGTTGGTTGGTCAAACACAACGACTATATTTCTTGACTGACCAATGAGTGAATGACATGTGGACTAGTCACGATTTCAGCCTTTCTAGCATAATTTGGAAAATCGCAATCGCAAAATGCTAGTCACGATTGCGACTTCTGTCTGATAGGCATTTAATGCAAAATTTGCTTAGCTTCCTTTGGAGATTTAGGGATAGTTTATGAGTAGCATCTCTTTGTTAGATGTTGGCTATAAATACTCCATCAAACATATGTAAATGCAAAAGAATTTCATTTGGTAACCAAATTCTTGCAAACTTGCTACTTATTCTTCTCATTCTTATTTGTGTTAATGATTGTTTGGTGTTAGCATTAAACACCTTTGTGATAAGGTTAAGAGTTAGCCTAAGCTTCCTAAACTCTTGTAAAGGTTGTGTGTGAGCCTAGAAACACAAATTGAGAGAGGTTGTGTGTGAGCCTAAAAACACTAATTGTAAAGGTTGTGTGTGAGCCATAAAACACAAATTGTGAAAGTTAGTATGAGCTTGGAAACACCATTCTATTTGAGTGAAATACCCAATTGTGAATAATTGAGGAGTGGACATAGGGTTTGTTAACACCTAAACCACTATAAACATCTTGTATACTATTTCTCTACTTCTTTTTATTCATCTAATCTCCTTACCCTTCCTCTAAAATTTTTAATCTCCCACCAATTCGACCCCCTTTCTTGGTACATCAGGCCAATAAGTGGTATTAGAGTCAAGTCTCACTTCAAAGCTCAATTGTGTGAGACAAGATCATGACATAAAAAGGAATCCACACCCACCTCGAGCCATTTTTCGCTGGAGTAGACTATGCTCATTGGAAGTATAAGGTGAAAATCTACTTAGATAGTGATGTGGTAGACCTTTGAGATATTGAAGCAAATGAGTGGAAGCCACCTACTAAGGTGGTGGATAAAAGTAAGGAATTGATTCTTAGAGAGGAGTGGGTTGAAGCTCATAGGAGATCTAATGGTAGAAACAAAAGAGTTATGGTAGTCCTTCTAAGTTCTCTTTCAAGAGAAGAAATAGGAAGGGTCCAACATTGTCTTACAACTCATGGGATTTGGAAGGCCTTGAAAAACTACCATAAAGGCATGACCTTAGTGAAATCCAGCCAACTCGAAATGTATATGATGGAGTGGGAGCTATTTATGATGAAAGAGGATGAAAGCATCATAGATATGACAATAACCTTCTTGCAACTATCTTGAAAAGTTTGATGCTAAGGTTTGCAGTATCTAAGAGTCCAATTTGAAGATAGGAAAGGTGCCAACTGATGTTCTAATAGGCATGCTCTTAACTCATGAGTTAGCCTTGAATAAAGATGAAGAAATGAAAAAGATGAGAGGACAAGGAGATAAATAAGAAAAACCAGAAAAAGGTCATTAGCTCTCAAGTCTTCATCAAAGGAGAAGAAATTAAAGTGGCCTCAAGTGAAAAGGAAAGTGACAAAGAGGAGGAGGATCTGGCAATGCTTTCAAGAAGAACAAAGGAGTTGATTAGAAGAAGAAATGAAAGAAGAAGTTTTAAGAAAACAACTCCAATTCCTAAGGAAATATTAAGTGATGTCACTTATTATGAATGTGGTGAGCAAGGCCATATCAAATACGACTGCCCCAAATTGAAAAAGAAGAAGAGAAAGGATAAAGAGAAAAGGAAAAGCTTCAAAGCCACTTGGGATGATAGCTCAAGTAAAGAAGATGAAGAGGAAGAGGTTACAAACTTATGTTTTGTGGCTCTAGGAAATTCATCAAATGAGGTAAGCCCTTCACCTTAATCTCATGTAGAATTTTATGAGTTAGATGATGTAGATGGTGACCTTTTAGAAGCTCTCACTTTGAAATGTGACAAATATAAGTCACAAATGAAATTTTATAAGAAGAAGTGTACCAAATTAGAAGATGAGTTTAAATCCTTAAACAGTCTTGTAAGTGAATTAAGGGCTTCAAATGAAGAATCCAAGAGTCTATAGAGAGTTTATCTAAGTCTTTTTCATCCCTAACATCATTGAGAAAAGAAAATAACTCCTTGAAGGGTAAAGTCATTGAACTTAGAAACTCTATTTCTAAGTTCCATAAGGGAAAAGAAGTTTTAGATACACTTATTGTATGACAAAGACCTCCTTTAGTTAGACATGGTCTTAGCTTCAATGGAGCCTCTTCTTATGCACCTTCACTCAACTTTTATTAGAGCCTCAACACCTCAAACATCAAGTATTAAGGTGGTTGGAAGGAAAAGTGCTCAAAGCATTAAACCACCATTGCCTAAAGGTAAGGGTAAGTTGCAATAAGTATCAAGGTTAATTTCTAGGAAGGCCAATCATGCATACATTTACAATAAAAAATATTCTCACACAAACACACACCAAAAATTTACTTCTACACCTATTTATTTACATGTTCACATTCACATCATGTAGATATGAGAAAACCCCCCTACTCATATCAAGGCAATGTATAGGAGAAAGACTTATAGGTCTAAACTCTAATACCGCTATTGCATGAAGTTTGGTCGCATAAACATTTATTGTTATATTAAGAAGGCACACTTCAAGTTAGAGGATCCTTCTAAACCTAATCCCATAGGACCTAAGTATGTTTGGGTATAAAAGCAAAAATGATTTACTTGTGTTATGTAGGATTGTTTTGTAGCAAAAAATGATCTACTTGTGTTATGTAGGATTGTTTGGTAGCCACTAATGAAGCAAATGATTGACATGTGGATAGCGGATGCTCAAAGCACATGATGGGCAACAAGAAGCTATTCATGGCCCTAAAGGAAAAAGAGGGTGATAGTATCACATTTGGAAACAATGCTAAGGGTAAGATAATTGGCATTAGCACTATTGGTAAGAATGGTTGTTCTCTTATTAATTATGTTTTACTTATGGATGACTTACAACATAACTTACTTAGTATAAGTCAATTGTGTAATAAGGGTAATAAGGTCACCTTTGACCCTAGAGAATACCGACTTACCACCTTGGAGGATAAAAAGTTAGTCTTTAATGGTGAAAGGAAGGGCAATACCTACCTAATTAATTTAGACAATTTGACTAACCAATCCTTTAAGTGTCTTATGTCTCTTAGCAACGAAACTTGGCTTTGGCATAAAAGACTTGGACATGCTAGCATGAAGCTCTTACAAAGCTTATAAAAAAGGAAGCTAGTGAAAAGTCTTCCTAAGCTAAAGTTCTTTAGAGATAAGACATGTGGTCCTTGCTAAATGAAAAAGCAACATCAATCTTCCTTCAAAGCAAAGAATATTATAAGTACATCTAGACCTCTTCAATTAATTCATATGGACTTAATAGGACCTACTAGGAGTGCTAGTTTAGGTGGAAAACATTATGCACTTATTCTAGTTGATGACTACTCTAGATTTACTTAGGTATCTTTTCTAGCTCATAAACATGATACTTTTGATGCTTTTAAAAGTTTTGCAAAAAGGATTCAAAATGAAAAAGGGTTACTTCATTTCTTTTATAAGAAGTGACCATGAAAAAGAATTTCAAAATGAATCTTTTGAATCTTGTTACATAGAGAATGAGATTTTTCATAACTTTTCAACTCTTAGAATACTACAACAAAATGATGCTATGGAGAGGAAAAATAGGACACTAGTAGAGATGGCTAAGACTATGCTTAATGAATATTCATTGCCTAATTACTTTTGAGCTGAAGCCTTCAATACTTCGTGTTATATTACAAATTGAGTCATTAAAAGATCCACTCTTAATAAAACTTCTTATGAGCCTTAGAATGGTAGAAAACCTAAGTTGTCATACTTAAGAGTTTTTAGATGTAAGTGTTATATCTTAAACACCAAGGATAATCTTAGAAAATTTGACTAAAAAATAAATGAAGGTATTTTCCACCATTAACACAACCTATAGGGTTTTTAATAAGAGTTCAATGGTTGTTGAAGGGTCCATGAATATTTTGTTTGATGAATCTAGTAAGCTTGATCTTGGAAAAGGTTGTCTTATTGATGATCTTATAGGTTATTTTGAGAAATTAGAATTGGAGGCTACTACAAGAGAGTTGGATAAAGATCATGATGAGAAAAAGTCATTAAGAAAAGATAAGGAACCTCAACATCAACAAATGGAAACACCAAACCAAGATCTTTCCAAGGATTAGAGATTCTCCAAACATCACCCTAAGGACCTAATCATTAATGATACATCTAAGGTGTAAGTACTAGATCTCAATTCAATACTTTAGATAATAATCTTACTTTTATTTCTTAATTTGAGCTAAAATCTAATGATGAGGCTCTTAATGATGAGAGTTGGGTGATTGCAATGTAAGAGGAACTCAACTAATTTAAGAGAAACAATGTGTGGAAACTTCTTCCTAGGCCTAAAGAACACCCTAAATGGGTGTTTAGGAATAAGTTAGATGAGTAAGGGTTCATAATTAGAAATAAGGCTAGATTGGTTGCTAAGGGTTACAACCAAAAGGAAGGAATTGACTATGATGAAACCTATACCCCCATAGCAAGATTAGAGGCTATTAGGATTCTTTTAGCATATGCATGTCACATGAATTTCAAACTATTTCAAATGGATGGCAAAAGTGCTTCCTTAAATGGTGTCATGGAGGAGGAAGTTTATGTTAAACAACCTCCTGGTTTTGAATCACATATTTTTTTCAGATTTTATTTTTAAATTGAATATAGCTTGTATGGTTTGAAACAAGCTCCAAGATCTTGGTACGAAAGGCTGAGTTTTTTTCTTTTGAAAAAGGGAAGGTTGACACAGCTTTATCTGTTAAAAGGCATAATCATGATACACTAATAGTACAAATTTATGTTGATGATATCATTTTTGGTGCTACTAATGAGTCTATTTGTTAAGATTTTGCTAAGTGAATGACTAGGAAATTTGAGATGAGCATGATGGGAGAACTCAAGTTTTTCCTTGGTCTACAAATCAAGCAAACCAAAAAAGGGATCTTCATCAACCAAGCAAAATACACAAAGGACATACTCAAGAAGTTTGGCATGAATGGATGCAAAGTAGCAAAAACACCCATGAGTGG
>CATIWR010057290.1:0-75320 GCA_949677035.1 Omphalea diandra | reverse complement strand
AACATATATATATATATATATATATATATATATATATATATATATATATATATATATATATATATATATATATTTATTTATTTATTTATTTATTTATTTATTATTGGATTGGTAGGACTCGAGCCTATGTTGAGTCTATTTTGAGACTCGCCAATCCTACAGTAAAATTTGCTTCATTTTTAGTTTTATTATTTTTCTTATATTCTTTAAGATTTTTCAGCGAAATATCTTATCTTGACTAACATAAAATTAGCATGAAATGTTCTATTTTGATTACTCAACTTTAAACTTACGGTACAATTATATTTTAAAACAAATTTAATTTCAATTATTAAGCTAGTTACTAACTTATTATTAGTGAAAAAAGTTTATATAAAACGAGTGTATATAATGAACAAATAAAAAAACTAGAGTTAAATTTTAAAAAACGTAAATATCTTTATACTTGAAAAATGAAAAGGTGTTACAGAAATTTTATTAATAATTATAAATAATTATTTAAATTATCATTTATCATGTAAAAGAATTTTGAAACGCAATATAGTTAAATTTTTGTCTATTTCGAGAGGAAATGCTAGCTTTTAAACTAAAATTTTTTGTAATATAATAAAAGAACTCCACAATTATTTTTTCTTTTGTTTTTGAAAAGCAACTACAGAGTCCAGCTATTTCTATGTAAAATAAATATTTTGAATATATAAATATAGAGATAAGATTCCTTCTTGTTGTAAGGTAGGTCAGATTATTTGAAAAATTAAATTGGCCTAAGCTACATATCTTAGACTAAATTATTGCTTCAAAGCATGAATTATTTGCTCTATGTATGATTGGTAAACTTGTTATTGATTTGGAACAAAATTGACCCCTTAGATGCGTACTCTTATATGAAGACTTGCCAACTGCTTGCTTGCTTTGCTTCATATACAAGCGATTTGATGGAAAGTGATGCATATATGAATATGAATAAATAGACTCAATTTTAGCTCAGAGATATTAATGTTAATTAACAAAATTGTGAGATTGAATCTTATTCTGAAACTTAATTTTCTTTTTTTTTTTTTTTAATATTATGGGGATTTTCTTTCTTTGATTTGGTACCAATCAACTTCGTATCTTTATTTTTTTTTGGGGGGGGGGGGGGGGTGGGTTTCCTTTGACATGATATCTATTTTGTTTTGATTTACAATAATTGATGAATAGTCTATTAAATTATTGCATTTGAGTGACATGCAATCAAATATCACTTTCTATTTGACATTGAATGAGATGTCATCTCCATGTTAATTTTGTTTGATAAAATGTTCTTGAATCCTCAATTAAAACATGAGCTTTTGATTATTATTATTATTATACTACCTAAAACAGTGTATTCTAGTAGGCATTGTTTGGTGTCTCCTGCAATTGGAACGACAATTGGACTGCGAGTTACAATTCTGCTACTTGAAGTTTACAAAGGATGTGGTGTGTCCCTTCCTCAATATATCTTCATTGTTCAATTATTAATTATAGAGATCAAGAAAATATAATTCTCTAATGACTCTTTAAAACACCATAGAAAGAACAAAGCTAATAGAAATCAAACACTCAAATGGAAATGAATAGTGTAATTTTTAGGACCAAAAACAAGAAAATTAAAATGTGTGTATATGTGTGTGTATATATATATATATATATATTTCCAAGTGAAATATACGTTTCAAATTGATGTGGGTGTTTTTTTATGTTTGGAAGTAGGTAAAATAAGAGGGGAAGTAAAATAAGAGAAAAAAAAAAGAATTTTTCTTTGTTTGAAAAATGGATGAAAATTGAAAGGAAAGAAAATATGATTTTATTTTTCTTTGTGAAATATTAAAAGGATTTTTGTAAATTTACGTTTGTGTCCATGAAAATATAGTTTTATTTTCCTTCCTCTATTATTCATTTTCTTAAATAAATATAAAATATAAAATATATGAAATAATAATTTTCTTTCTTTCTATACCTTGCTTTCCATATAAGAGTAAATGAAATTATTTTCTTTTTCTCTTATTTTTATCTAAATACAAGAAAAGAAAAGAAAATTTATTTTTCTCCCTACACAATTTTCCAAACATAGCGTGATAAAAGAAACCTTGAAATCAAAGATAGCAATCTTAGGTGTAGATATGAAAAGGGTGTTGAAAAATGACAAACAACTTTTTAAAAGGAAAATGCATCAGAGAGGGAGAGAGAGCAATTCATATAGCTGTTTCTTTTATGTGAGCAAATCAACCTCTCTTTTTGTTAGAACCATTACATAATATCTGCAAAGAAACTCTTTCTTTTCCAATATTATTTTTTCATCCACTACTTTTATTCTGTCTTGCATATTATGCCAAAAAAAAATCATATCAAGTATTTGTCTTAAATTGCAGAAAATAAAAATATTGTAATTATTTATTTTCTTGAAAAATAAGTATAATTTCACATTTTATCTTGTTATGTAATAAAATAATTAAATTGTAAATTTGTTATTTGTCTACCAAAAAAATATAAAATAAATTGGAAACTAGAAAAGAAAGGTATTTAAAGAAATGTACGGTGACATTGAAGTAGCAATTTTGTTGTTGGTATTAATTTGTGTCTCCAATGGCCCTTTCCCTTAGTTTGCTGCTGCATAAGAATGATGGTCCCTGCCTCTTTCTCCTTTCACTTTCCACCCCAACTAACATAATATTATATAACTCATTACAATATTGCAAATGACAACCCTAATATTTATGACTTATCAAACAATCCACAATGCTTTGCTTGTAGCCATATCACTATCAATGTTAATGCTTTTACTAGTCAATTTGTTGTTTATAATTTGAGGAAAAATAAATAGTATAGAGGATTTTGTTGTTTCCATCCATTTAAGTGCAAGAATAAAAGCAAATAATTTTTTGCTTCAAACTTTCATGTCTCAATTGTTTCAGCTCATTTATGAAAAACAGTAGGGAAGTTTTAATAAAAGAAGGGTTATGATGTTTGATTTTAGTTAGATGTGATAATTTTTCATTTAATTTAAAAGTTTAATTTAAATTTATCTAAAAAAGTGATCTAAATTCTATTGATTTACTCAACTCTGAAAAAAGAGTCAAATGATATATCAAATTTAATAAATTTAGAGTATTTACTCACTAAAGGCTTTTCATCCGACTAAAAATAATTGTTGAAATTTTGACCCATAAAAATTAAATAAATTATATATACTGTATTAATAAATTGAAAAGTTGCAGGATACTATAGTATTGATAATTTTTTTGCTCTAAATGTAAAAATAGAAATAGAATGGTGTATTAAAAATTAATTTAATTTATTTTATGTTGAAGGTTTATATAAAATATTTTATATTTAATTGATATCCAATAATTTTTTGATACATGCTTGATTTGATTGTAGATGATAGTTAGATTAAATAAAATATTCATTTGAATTTGTGAAGTTTGTCATGAGAAATTCTTATTTGAGCAATCAATTAAATAAAATTTGAATGCAAAAAAATTATTATAAAACTATAGAACATTGGAAATGGATTTACATGGAGATTAATTTAGAATATATTTTCATGTTATACATATATAAATATAACATAAAATTATGCTCTGCTACTATTTTGAAAGAAATTCAAATCTAAAAATACTTGAAAGATTTATGATCAAATCTAATCCATCATTAACTGTTTCAAATTGAGATAATTGAATACAAAAATACTCAAATTTGATTTTAATTTAAATAATATTTTATTTATAAAATTAAAATTATAAGTGACTCGATTTGAAATTTTACAATGATCCAAAAAATTTTTTATACATCAAATTAATGATCTAATCTGATCTAAACTCAATAAATAGATATAATCTAATATTATTTTAATTTAAATCCACTCAATTTGCCATATTTATCACTTTTAATCTCAACATCACAAGAAAATGAGTTGAGAGAACTTACAAGGTGAGATAAAAGTATAGAACGATAAATGAGCATATCAATAGGTGATGCTAAATGGGTCAAAACCAAGTGTTTAAGCTTCCCATCATATTGATTACTAATGAAATTTAGGTGTTAAAATTATATATAAAAGCTTTTTTTTTGGATAAAATTCTCAATTCTAATATTAAAATCTAGCATACTCAAAAAAAAAAAGAACATGGTATGATATAATTAGCATACATGACAAAAATAACAATTAAAAAGAGAAATTTGAATTGAAATAAATTTGGACGGAAAAATTTGGTGTGTGAAATAAAAGCAACTTGAAGGGCATTAGAAAGGATCTATAAGATGAGGGAAGTCCACAGTGTATTGATGGTCCATATGTTGCGTCCCACATGTCAGTCATAGATTGCCTTATTTAATAAATATAAATCGATTCCCCACTCTAATTACTTTCTTCATTTTTACTTTTTTATTTTTTTGGTCGAAACATTTTTACTTCATTTATTTTTTTCCCCAACAGATACTTCATTTATTATTTCGAATCCTTAACATAGAGTCAACGTATTGAATGCACCTCTTTGTAGCTTCCACTGTGCAAAAATGGTGTAGTAGTAAACAAATAGCTTAGCTCATGGAACCAGCAATTCAGCCAGTTAACTTCAATTGATTCAATAAAATATTATTGATATAATAGGATCACAGCGATTTGAATATCTGTGAAATTTTCTAGACTCATAAAAAATTATTTAATCAACTATTATTAGTAACTATTTAAATTTGTTTAAAATTAATATTTCACTATTTATAATTATTATAAATAAAATGTAGGGTATCAGTATATTATTCAAGTCTGTTTATTTTTTATTTTTATTAATTTTTAATAAAAGCTAAATATACTTGTATAATCTAGTGATGAGTTTTATATCCTTGTTAAATATAAAAATAAACAGTCTATTTTATTTAATTTTAAGTGAGTATACAATAATCTGAAGCTTAACTTCATTTGAAATTAGATCAGTAATAAAATTAACAATATTGAAAAGTTAATATACAATAAAATTAAGCACTTTTTGGTTATTAGATTTGTAATTTAAAAAACCAATAATTTACTACTCTTGAGAAATAAATTAAAAAAAAAAAGACCAATTTTATTATGTTTTTAATCGATCAACTACGTCCATTATTTATGTGTTGTTCATGATTAGAATGTCAAGATAGGAGACGAGAGCACATGCACATGCACATGCATACCCTTAACAAATTCATATTCACCTCATTAATCTTAACAAATTAATACTATATTTAATCAATTATTTTAAGATTTTGTGAATAATTTTAGGTTGAGAAGATTGCAATGACAGCCTGACAAATTAATGATGTTATTTGATATTTTTGAGGCAAAATGGTTCTGCTACTGCTATCAAATTTGTCTAAAAAATTACCCAAAAAAACAAAAGAGAGAGAGAGAGCTTAAAGAAATAGTAAAATAAGTTCAACATGGAGTGACGTTAAATGTGAATGATAAAGCTGTGTGTATCAGTCTCGCTTTCCCACATGAATGAATTCTTATTTTTGATTTGACTGCTTTGGTAAGCTTTGGAAAATCACGGTAAAAAACGTTCAGAAATTTAAATGACATATAATATATTATGTTTCAATTGAAATGAACTTGATGATTTTGTTTGTTTTGACTCCGATAAAGTGATT
The DNA here is from genome assembly GCA_949677035.1 of Omphalea diandra. Classification (NCBI taxonomy): domain Eukaryota; kingdom Viridiplantae; phylum Streptophyta; class Magnoliopsida; order Malpighiales; family Euphorbiaceae; genus Omphalea; species Omphalea diandra. The sequence goes on along the minus strand of CATIWR010057290.1, from coordinate 69,674 downwards.
CAAATGAAATGAATTCTTTAATTAAACTCCATTCGAAATTAATTCAAATCGGATTCACTTTACAAGAGATTAAAAAAACATAAAATTTCAAGCATATAGGATAGCTTCAAACTCAAGACAATGCTCTTTAGATCCAATATGTAACCTCTGGGAGAAATCTCAAATCATTACAGAATATGCTATTCTTATGTGATCATGCAAAAGTTACATGATTTGGTAGTGGCTTAGGTTAGTCTTGATCTAAATGGCTCCTCATACTAGGAGAATTGGTAAATGAATAGTTTTTCTATGTTTAAATCAACAGGTCAAAATGACAATTTTAGACTGTGAGTCTTTTTTTTTATTAGCGAATTTGAAAATCTAGAAATAGATTCGTATTCGAAATAATTCATTCTGATCCAGTAAAGACAATTGCAAAATCAACCTCATCATTTGTACCAATTATAACCATTCTTACTCATTTGCAGTTCAAGCTTCAATCCCTTTAGACTCCAGTACAACAACACCCTATTAAAGTTTGGAGTCTCCATCTCAAGGAAATTGAAAAATTAATAGTGATGCTTCTTATATTGATGAGTCTCAATATGCTAGAATTGTTGTTGTGTGTACAAATCACTAGGGCATGATGCTGAAGGTAGAATCCTGGTGATTAAATGCTCAACTCCTTAATCGCAAAAGATCAAGCCTTAAAGATGGTGATAATGCTAACAACTGATAAAAGTCCACAAGAATCAATAGTTGAATCTGACTCCTTTCAATGCATTCAGACCATTACAGAGTCAACTCATTACCCTTCATGGGAAATAGTGACTTAGGTGGAGAATTTCCGCCATTTTTTCCCATGGGGCGGGTGGGGATTACACCCCTTACCCCCACAATCCCATAGGAAACCTTGAAGTGAATCTCTATAGGGATTAAAAAATATTATATATATTTTTATAAATTTTTTATATTTATTATATATTTATTAGATACATATATATAAATACTTTGTATATAACTATATATTTTTATATATTTATCAATTTATAATATAAAATATTTTTTGTTTTATAATATAATAAATTATATTTTAAAAAAATCATTTGAAAGTTATAGAAAAAATAAAAAATTTTACTATGTGAGAAATCTCCATAGAGACGTGGATGGAGGGAAAATCCTCCCCATGAAGAGGGCGGGGCAGGGGATGAGAGATAGCCCCCACCCTGCTCCATTGCCATTCCTATTATTGTCTAAGATATTATCATGTTGAGGGCAAACTCATGTATCTTAGTTAAGTATATTAGCAAACTTCGAAGTAGATGTACTGATTGGGTAGCAAAAGAGGCGAGGCTGAGAAAATGTTTTGTAAATTGAGTTTCTAGCCCTCCCCTTTATTTGTATAATTTCTTTCTTCATGGCATTGTATTTTTGGCCGTTTAAATGTAATTATGAGTTCAAAAAATCGTATGTTGTACCATTAACAAATTTATCATAAAACGTGAAATTTAATTTGTTAATGTAGAAATGATAATTTATTACCAAGATTTTTATTTTTTTTTTCTCACTTTCTATTTAATGAAGAGTTACGTAATTTTTCGTCCATGTATAAAAATTTCATTCTAACGTAATTCATTCTTTGTATCTGAGATGTCAAAAATAAAATGTAATCTCCTAGTGAAAACTCGAGCTTGGGATTCCTCTATTTATAACTTTGTATTATGCTTCCTTATAATTTTTCACTGTTTTTTTTAGGTGCATAGCATAGTGCTTAAATTGTCTCCTCCTATTAAATATTTGATTTAACGTCACATTTAGAATGATATAACAACTCCATTGGAATTTAATTTATAAATGGAAAATTGTGGCCCCACTGAGAAATGCCATGACTAAAAGGTGAGCTTACATTATTCTATGCTCAAAGGAGGAAGAGATGAAGATGAGAGACAGCCAAGTCCAAAGTTTCCACACAAATTGTACTAATATGAAACACCATTATTGGGTTTCAGAATTTGCTCGTGTGACCCACTTGGGAGTCAGATTTGCATGCCTAATACAAGTGCATAATTAGTATCACCAACCGATGGTTCACCTAGTGCATGGATTTGTTTTCGTTTTAGGGTACGACAATAACTAGTGCTGTAGATAAGAAACTGATCAGGGTTCACTAAATAAGAGATTTGGTTCTCTATTTTAGGCGCTATGAACTTTAGGTTACACAACAAAATAATACTAACTAACCCTCACTTATATTATTCTTTTCACTGAGATTTGAATACATAAATTTATAATTTTATACCTGGTTGGATTTAAATATCAAAATTGAAATTAGAATTAAAAAAGAAAATTGAGTGGAATAGAACAAATCATTATTTTTTATGGGTGTTTAATTCTTTAAGAGAATGATAATCCATTCTCTTATTTATTTGCAATATTACAATCAATAACTAAATATCAAATTGCTATATGGTTATGTACATTTTCTATATATATATATATATATATATATATAGAAAATGAGTGATTTTTTCATTTAGAGGAATTCTATTTCGATTTCGGTGAACTTTTGGACAAATCAACTATAAGAAATCAAAATTACACATTCTAATTTTAATCAAAATAATTTTTTTTGAACCAAAACCGTTGATCAATAAAATTCATATCCATTGAAAGCTTGGTAAAGACGGATTTGAATTTGAAAGATACTCATTTGTCTGTTAATGATAACTCTTCTAGTTAAATATGAATTTGAAAGCTAAAAACCACTAGACTTCAGCAATGAATCTGGGATCAACTACAATGTACCTTAAAAAAAAACACAAGAATCAATTATCTTTGCTTTTGAAGTGATTAAAGCAACACTATAAATCCAAATTAGGCAGAGCAATAGGGGGGACATATGAGATGATATAGGAAAAGCAAAAGGAAGGACATGACACATATGGCTTTAATTTTTACACCTTTTGAAAATTGAATATCATCAGGAAATGGTAGGACAGAAGAGAGGAAGAAGAGAGAGCTGTGAAGGGCACTAAACTTTTGCACTAAATTGGACTTTGGGCCTAACATGTCCAGTATTTTTTTAGCATAAGGTTGAACATGTGTAATCTAGAAGAGAAAATGTGGGCACTAAGTATGTGCAAGATATAATTAACACGGGCTCCAACATCATATCCCATTAAAGCAACTTTAACCTCAGTCCACTCCACTACCTGATATTCATTTTGTACTATGATGTGGCGTTGTTGGATACTTTTCGGATTGAAAAAATGGGAAAAAGAAATCATACAATGCTGTAATTGTAACATATCCCATTAAAGCAACTTTAGCCTAAGTCTACTCCACTACCTGATATTCATTTTGTACTATGCTGTGGCGTTGTTGGATACTTTTCTGATTGAAAATATGGGGAAAAAGAAATCATACAATGCTGGAATTGTAAGCCGAGGAAGAGCAGTGACAGGGCCTGTTTGTGGGGCTGGGCTAAGGAAATGGAAGGATTATTGAAAAAACAAAAAAGGTAGCTTCTTTAATCAAGTAAAATGTTTCATATGGCTATCCGTGATCATCGTTGTTCAAGGGTGTGACTTTGCATGTATTCTACTGTGGCCTATCAATGACAAGTCAAAGATTTTCTAATTCTTCCAAGTATAAAGTTAATCAATTATACTTGGATTTCATATTCTCACCTACTAAGAAAAACAAGTGCTTTTTTTTCTTTTTGATGCTCACATGCAACTGAAGAAGAATGACTAATGCTATTGCAATCAATTATAGAAATTTGAAAATGAGATCTAAGAATCCATCATTAATGGTTCCTGAGCATTTAAGATTAGTGGGTTTTGCGCCTAAGAGTTTAGTGAAGGCACGCCTTAAATCCTGAGTATTTGTCTGAGTTAAGAATAGAATGAAAGAGAAAAAGATCAGTGGGATGCATATAACAAGATCAGAGAATGTGATTGGATAGCTCCACTGTAAGACCAATCACTGATATATGCACATGGAAGAAAATGAATCTGAAAGGTTAATGGTCTTTTCACAAAAATGAGGCCTAAATTTGGCCTAACATGGAAAGGCTAATGAACCACCCACATGCCTGTTCTTTGTTAAAGCTCAAAGCCTTTAAAGTTAGCTCAATCTTTGAGTAGGCAAAATCCTTTCTTTCTCGCCTTTCAAAGCATAGAGTTCCCAGCCAAAGCAACCTTTATTCTTCAAAACTGAGAGGTTCATGTGCACATTGCACAGAAAGACTGAAAGGCAGAGAATATGTAATAATTTTCAGAATCTCAGGAGCATGAATCATAGTTCAGGACAAGTGACTGAAAAAACCAACCAGAAAGCAAGTAGAATGTGGATTACAAAAACAAACAACCAGAAAGCAAGTAGAATGTGGGATAAAAAAAAAAAAAAAAAAAAAAAAAACCATAGAAACTATACTTAAGTCGATTGTACAGAGCGTACACACCTGCAAATCCAGCTTTCTTTAACCCTTGGCACAGCCTTTGAAATGATTAACTATTTGGTTTATTTACCGCTAATTATTTGTCGCTGATTGATGCTAAATATTTCATAAAAACATTATTACTAAATTATACATAAAATTATTAATACAAGTATAAATTTTAAATAAATAAAATTAAAAAATATTTATCTTTTTTAAATATATTGATAAAAAATTTCCAACATACTTGAACTATCAAATAGCTTATTAACTATCAGCTCTTATTTTTAAACTGCAATTTGGTATACTAATAAAACATCTATTATACACCTTTTACAAACAGAAAATCAAATCAACTCTTAAAAAAGAAAATTAAACACCTCCTGCGTCTAACGCTCGTTCTTCTTTTCTCTCTTATTTCCACGATTGTATTCAGTTATCTTTCTTATATAGAAGAAGGTTTCTCCCTCACTGCCATTACACCACTTACCTAGGTGGTAAGATTCCATTTTGGGACACCATTACAAAGCCACCAGGTTCAAAATTAAAGCAACATACAGGACGTAAGCAATTAGTATGAAATCAATTTTGAATCAATAAAATATGAATTGGAGAGGGATAGTTCCTAGCTTAGCAGTATTCATGTCATCATTATCATCAGAACCCCTGGGGAAGAAAGCCAAAACCCCATCACATTCTTATCAAATATACTTGCGTGCTTTTTACAGTCAACTAGAACAAGAAACTAGCACTTATTTCAGTACCCAGATATTGAGGAGATACATAAAAGAAAACGCCTAACGGCAGTGGTCATGATTGTTATTTCCTGACAAAAGAAACACCCTTCTGAATACTTGCTGCAAGCTCTTTCTTTGCTTTCTCCAAGCCAACCCTATTACAAATAAACAGATAAAATGAACCTAAACTTGTTTCTTCTTTCAAGTTGGTAATCAAATAACTATGTTTCAATCAAAAGTATTTCAGAAAGAAATAATCACAAACCTTTCATACTCATTAAGGGGGCCAAGAGGATAAATTTCTTCCACTCCAGTACGGCCGAGCCGTACCTTTGATGCAAAGAAAGGGAGTTCAGTTACCTATTAAAGGCTACATATCAATATACAACCCACCTGAAACTGAAAATAAAATAATTGTAGAAATAGATTTTGTACAAACAGGATTCATAACTGACCTGGGAAGCAACGTATGCACATTGGACTACACCAGCACCCCCCCTCATGCCCCGAAGGCATGCATCTGCAAATTTAACAGCGGCATATGCCTGCAGTTTTCGCATATGTTTTGTTTTTGGTCATATGGCATTGATTGAACCACTTCAGTGAAAATAACATGGTAATTTTAGGGAATGATTGAACCACTTCAGTGAAATTAACAGGGTAATTTTAAAGAATGACAGAGAGCAAATATTGACTAACCATAGATAGTGTTGCAGAACCAGTTCCAGCTTTGGCCTGCAAAATGGATTAAAGGGCTCACTCAAACACAATCCAATAAATTAACATGACGGAAACAGAATACCACTATCTATAAAGAGATATACCAATGTCATAATTTAAGACAATACAACAGGCTAATTGAAACTAAATCCATCCCAATAGTTAAGCAAAATAAGGCACTAGCAGTTGGGCTGTAATACAGTGGATAACTTCCTTATCAAAAACATGAAAAATATTAGAATGATGATTGACTCAGTCAATTAATCAGAAAAGTACTGCATTGAAGAAACTTGTAGCAACAAACAAGACCCAACAACGTGCCCATGAGCGAGGAGAATCAATCTACTAAATGAAACAAAAACATACAATTTGGCAAAACTATTTCATCCACATTTCAATATAGATTGCTGTTACTTCCAAATGTAGCACGTCCTCTTCTTTTTCTCTTAAAAGATAAAGAAATAAAGAGAGAGAAAGAGGGGGAAGAAAAGCTTTCATAACGTCCTTCCTACATGCCCTCTCTCTTGCACTGAATCAGACAGTAGCTAGGTGGTCTTCTAACATTACTTGCTTAATTTTCCTAATCTTGGAATTCCTAAAAGATGAGAGGAGACTGTCAATAGGTCCTCTCCAACATGGACTTGATTCACAACTAGAGATCAGGCTATGCCTCTAGGAAAAAAATATATACCAAATGAATATAACAACCTTATTTACAAACTACGGCATTAACAACTTATGAAAATGCCCAGCCTCAAAAACGTAAAACAATGAGCTCATTTTAAATCTCCCCTTTGATCACAACTACAGCTCAGGCCATGCCTCCGGGAAACAATTATGTACCCATTAATTTAGCAACCTTACTTAGAAACTACAGTGTTAACAACTGAATAAAATGCGCAATTTCAAAAAACTAAAACAATAAGGTCATTTTAAGTTCCACCCCTCACCATCCCCCCCCCCCCAAAAAAAAATAAAAAACCCTTGATCTTTTTCAGATTTATCCTCATTAGAAGAGGGTAGTTCAAAACAAACCAATGGCTTTGAGTTTTATGTCAACTGGAAAAAAAAAAAAAAAAAAAAGCAAAAACTTAATCACAAAAATAGTAGCACAGTTGAATTTAATACCACCATAGTAATACCACAAACTCAGCACTTAAAAAACAGCTAATAGAGTTGCATCAGGGATTATTAAGTGAATGATTTATACCAAGTATCCTTACATTATCAACGATTATAAAAATCGTTAAGCTTCAAAGAAAAATTCATGCGCAGTCATTTGTATTCTCCATATTCTTATTCTTGCCCTACTGTCATGCATATGCCATTTACCTACGTTACAGATGTTTGGTGCAAAAAGAGTTCTCATTCCAATGCCTAAAAGTGAATAAGGCATACTTATCTCATGATAGGATGACCAATGGCTTTATCAAATATAGCCAATATGGCCTTAGTTGACTGTATGTGTTAGCAAATGTGTAAGTTGATCCATGTCAACAAATATGATTATGCACACATCCGCTTGTCTCTTGCCAACAAATCCATCTCTCTCTCTCACTCTCTCACCATACTTAGAGTAAATGATTAGAAAGAGTATCACCAAAAAAATTCCCATAATGGTAAAGCAGAATTTCAATGGTTGACATTTTAGCCAAGAAGCAGACAATGTTATAACACAGTTCACGCAAAGTTTTTATCTTTAACCTCTACAACTTCTGTTCCTCCGTTTTGAATACGATCTGTCAAGTAGTCAATTTCTTTTTGTGTGAATGAGCATGAAGGTTTAACCTACAAAACAGAAGAGTATTTAATAGGGAAAAAAAAAAAAAAGGTGCAAAAAAGAACTTACATAGAAGGAAATAGAAAATTCAATATGCAAGTTCTCTTAAACCTGTGATAAAAGAGGTAAAATAGTAACCCCTGCATGACCCCCAACGACAGGAACATCAACATCTCTGGGATCAAGACCCAAAACTTCTGCCTGTGGCGTAGCCAAAACATAGAAGAAAATACACTTATATTAAAACTGGAAATAGAAATTGATGAAAGCATATATCCTAATTGAGAACAGGAACACATTAGAAAATAGTACTCATTAAAATGAGAAAGACCAATGAAAAAGCTATTTTATTGAGGCCAATGGTGGTTGGGAGCAGTTAATACAATTAACCATCTGATATGTTCATCCAGAATTATCATTTATCCACAAATTTTGCCTCAGTAGTTCATAAAAGCATAGATTTCTTCCTTGTAATACAGATTTTTCACACCGCAATTACATCCTAACAACATGATTGAAGATGATTTCATTCAATAATAACAAAATTAAGCAAATGTCTTTGTTTCTTTTAACAATTTATAATCATGGCTTTCAATAACAGCCTAACGGCCGTTAAAAAATAGGTGTTTTTTTTTTTTTTTTTTCCTGTAGAGGAGGGGTTACCATTACATTTTCTTTTGGTAACTCTAACAACCATTTTAACCATTACCTAATGATAATAGCCTTTTGGGTATCATTTCCTGCCAAAACCAATTTTTTTCCTCCCATTTTTACTTCTCATGACACCTTATTCTTCTACCTCTGATCCTCCCACTTCTACCATTCCTCAAACAGCAAGCTACAAAAGACCCAAATTATTGGCTTCCATAAAAGAGAAAATTAACTAAAGAGGAGTTCTTAACACCAAGAATTTAAATCACAGTCATGATTGCGTTATAGACATGTCAGCATGTTGTGGCTAAAGTGTAACGGTAACAGTCAAACACTACTGTGACTTTTTTTCAAAAAATTCACAATACAATTAAATTAATATAAATTAAACAGTACATAATAACAATAGTTAGAACATACAAATTAGTAACTATTGAAGTAGAAAATACTTAAATTATAAGATATACTTGACGGTTATCATAGGTGTTTGTTAATGACTGAAAGGACATGTAAAATTAAAATTGAACGTTTCAGTGAGAAGTGAAAATAGAAAATAGAAAATATAAAACTATTTTTTCCAAGTAAATGATGCAAACAAGTCCAATAGGTCCAATGGACTTAAGGATGGCGCATAGTCAAAGTCAAAGTTGGAGATTGGACTTTCAGTTGATGGATTTAGTGGACCATTGTCAAGCCCAAAACAAAGACCATTTGGATGCAATTTCAGTTATGCATACTTTCTATAAGCCCCTACTGACAAGGCTAACAAATTGGTGAAAAGTTCAAATTTTTATGTTAGGACAAGACATGAAACAAAATATATTAGATAAGGTTGTCTTGTCTTAACTACAAATATATTCTAATATCATGTAAACTTATATCCTAAGACAAAACATCACAAAAATGTGCACCAATCAAGATTTGATATTTGACATCCAAAATTTTCAAGATTCTTCTAAAATCTTCCAAGAATTTCAAGATTCTACAAGGTCATTTCAAGAATTGCAAGAACTCTTCAATATTGCTTCCTATTGGCTGAATTTGCTTTCCTAATCTTCTTAGGATTATCTTTATCAGTCTTTCATTATTTTATGTAACCTTAGATGATTTTCTTTAGATGTTTCCTTATGGTGGCCGAATACTCTTTTAGCCAATCACAAAACATTTTTTTATTACTTGTTTGACTAGGATTACTAGATTTAAGGATTTTAGAAAAGCCAAATACTATATAGGTTTCTTTAGGGTTTTGTTTTATTTTGTTTTCTTCTACATTAGCTAGGTTATTTGTAATGCTATTTAAAATCTCCTATTCGGCCGCTATGCATTAATCAATGAAAATTATTCTTTTCGCTTAATTGCTAAGTGAGAGTATTCTCTTATTAAGTTCTTGAAAGAACTTGGTGAGGTTGTTAGGTGGATTCTTAATAACTTTGCAAACGTAGTAATTCTATGCTTAAAATTAGTTTTAGCTAATCTAGGTCTTAAGTTATAACCTTTAAATTTTTGTAATTAAAGTTGTTAGAAACAAGTTTTTTAAGGGCCTAATTGGGATATAAAGTCTCTTATACTTGATTCTTGAAACGATCCATTCTTAAGCACACGATCTAAGGTGTTAACACACCCTTGCTCGAATCAATAAATTGGGTCAAACAATGTGCAAAATACAAGCCTGATGCCTTATATCTCCAATCATGTCACCTAGTTACATTAACAAGTTATGAACATGTTGGACATCCCCGGCAATGGCTTTCCATATGCACTTTCCATTTTCCTAAAAAAAAAAAATGCAAAATACAAATACCCATACAACACTTTCCAGTTCTCACATAACAAACTCTCCAATTCATTAAAAAAGGCCCAATATAAACGGACTCTCATACTTAAAGAGAGAGTCCTAGAGAACAATAGCTATAAAAAGATAAAAAATAAATAAAGGACAAACCTTAAGGAGAGAGGTGTAATTGGAGTGTAAAGTCTCTTATGCTTGATTATTGAAATGATCCGTTCTTAAGCATACAAGCTAAGGTGTTAACATACCCTTCCTCGTATCAATAAATTGGGTCAAACAATGTGCAAAATACAAGCCCGATTCCTTATATCTCCAATCATGTCACCCAGTTATATTAACAGGTTACGACCATGTTGGACGTCCCTGACAATGGCTTTCCATATGCAATTTCCATTTTCCTCAAAAAAAAAAAAAAAAGCAAAATACAGATACCCATGTAACACTTTCTAGCTTCCACATAAAAAAACTCTCCAATTCATTAAAAAATGCCCAATATAAACCGGGCTCTCATACTTAAAGAGAGAGTTCTAAATAACAATAGCTATAAAAAAATTAAAAAATAAATAAAGGACAAACCTTAAGCAGAGAGGTGGCTTTTCCTGCGCCCCTCCCCCCCTCCTCCCTTCTCCTTCCTTCTTCTTCCTCCCTCCTTCTCTTCTTGCCATCCACGTCAACAACTCATCACATCAACACATATCATGCATTTCATTTCATATGCTATTGAAGATTGAAGGAATAAGCAAAACTTCTTTTGTTTAATATCTCTCTAACAATACTCATGTGCCCAAAACTGAAGAAAATTAGGTGATTGCTCTGTTTTTCTTTGAAGTGCTTCTTTCCATTTTTTTCCCTTTCTATTTGCTTCTTTTCCCAATCTGAATTCAAAGCATTATTGGGTGCATATGGGTGATGTTAGATAGATAAAAAAAAATGATAATTGACAGATTTTCAATATTATTGGGTCCTTTCCAGTTTGATTTCTGCTTCTGGTACAAGATTCTGCTTTTGATTGTTTGTTTTCCATCATGGCATGAGTCATCTGTAACACTCGTTTTGTAATGTTAACGTACGATATGGTTGACTTTGAAATTGCACTAGTTACACGGCCGATATTGAAGCAGCATGCCCAAATTCTGTTACGTATCAGCCAACTTGATACGTAATGGGCGATTTCTAAATCCCTGTTCAACACTTTAGTTGAAAGTGTGTTAATTTTGACCTTTCTCTCTTCTTGTTTGCTTCCATTTTGCAGAACTCTCAAAATCAAACTCAAGGTATTTTAGATCCTTACTACACACTCTTTTAGGCGGTGATAAGGTTAGATATTTATCCTCCACTTTGTATTTGAGCTACTTACTTCAGTCAATTATTAGTTAATGTCTCTATTTGGTGCATTTTATGCCAATTAGCTAGTCACATTTCTTAGCTTTAGTTCTATTTGGTTTTGCATAGCAATAGGCTGTGACTGTTATGCTAAATAGGATGTTACTGTTATGCTAAACCTGTGAAATACACAATCACCAGGTCGATTTAAAACCATGTCTCTAATGTAAAAAATGCAAAAAAACAATTTTCATTAAACATTAAGTCAATTCACCAAAGCCTTGAATCCCATCAGGAAGACCCTGTCATTCCCCTCTTAATACTTGCAACCGAAGCATGGGTAGTTCACAAGATATGTATTTGACAAATTAAAAATGAGGAGGAAAGTGAGCCAGGAATCAGTATTTAACAGCAGAACAGCCAGCCATTGGGACATATTATCAAAAAAGAAATAATTTCTATGCACAGAAGATCAACAGATGGCAATATTGATGGTTCTTACCACAAAAGTATTGGCTCTGACAACATCAAGAGTCGTGACACCTAAAACTCGCTTTGGATCAAAGGTACCAGCTTTCTTGAAAACTTCCACTGCAATTGGAACCGTGGAGTTAACGGGATTACTAATAATGTTGACAATAGCTTGTGGACAGCACTTAGCAATTCCTTCACAAAGCGTCTTAACTATTCCAGCATTGATGTTGAACAGATCATCTCTTGTCATTCCTGGTTTCCTAGGAACGCCAGCAGGGATGATAACAAGGTCCATCCCTGTAAGGGCATCCTCCAATTGTTGCTGGCCCAAGAAACCACGTACCTTGAAACAGGGGAAAAATCATGAATACCACTAGCCAAATTTAGAGAATTTCTAGAAGTTTTGGACGTTCCATACTTCAATTAATTGATGATTGCCAACACAATTCTAGATTATATTTAAAAATTTATCCCATTCCTCTTTAGTGACATTGTGACATAGACAGGTGAACCAAAATTACATTATCAGTCACCACTTCACATAAAAATGGCTAAGATCGAAAATATCACAAAGATAACAGTGATAAATAGAGAGAGACCGAAAACATGTCATTATGCAGTAATTTGTCTCACTGAATAACATCACCAATCTAGTAAAGCTGTGACAAGAGCAGTCACAGTGAGATTAGCCATAGACATTATGTTTTTTTCCCCAAAAGACTTGTACTAGCACAGGTACGAAATCAACAGGCATGGTGGTAAAGTTCCTTATAACATGCAGTGATTTGGGCTACTAAACAGTAAACTCCATGATATTTGATGGTAAATATATTCCTAATCTTAGTAATTTGTAGTAACACAACCTAATGTCCTAGCCCACATCATCACTGGTTCCATGGTATATCCTTTGAACAAATAATTAAGCCAAGCTGAAGTTCGTCTGTTTGAAACTATTTCGAGATTGCCATCAAGCTCACTAAATTGTTGAGTTTATTTTCTTAAACATCGATGAGCTCAAGCTTGCTCACTAGTTTAATCAATTGGTAGAAATTGCATACTTAATGTGCATATCTATAGCCATTTCATATGTTTGAAATTCATATTATGCTAAATTGATGCTTGTTTTGCAATCAAATATTAAGTAAAACAGTACTTTTAGTAACTCATTAAAATCAATTGTGCTAAATCTTCTTTCTTCCAACTGTTCCAGCTTATAAATGATCAAGATTGTTCACTAAAAAAATACAAATTAATTTTGTGTTTGTGTTTGAACTTATTTGATTAACAGGTGAGCCAGAATAGAATATACGTAAGTCAAACTCAAGCAGAACTTAAGTAGCTTAGATTGTTTAAGAGCCCTCGTTCAGTCCTTACAACTCTGATTTAAATCAAAACTTAATCCAATCAACACACTCAACACAAAGCACCATATTCAGACCAAAAACAAAAAACTTTCAATTAAACAATTCATAACCATAACCAGGCCACACCAATCAATAACTTCTGAAACACAAAACTTCAACAATATCAAATTCTTCTTTTTGTGAATACTACTAAAATAAAAAGAACGAAAAAATCTCACCACAGCACCAGTGTCCATATGACTAATATCAGCAGTAACACCAGGAGTGTTAATCACATCATACAAATGAAGAACCGAAACCAACGGATTCATCTTCATCAACATAGCTAAAGGCTGCCCTATCCCTCCTGAAGCACCCAATACAGCTACCTTGAACCCGGTCGCTCCTCCTTTCGCCCGGCAATTCACCCTATTCAGACCACAACTTTCCTCTATCTTTTAAACCCACAAAATTAATTAAAAAAAAAAAAAAGAAACCCACAAATTAGATAACAAAAACTAGTCAAGGAAAGCAACAATGGATCAGTTTGACGACGAACCTGGAGATGGGGAGGACTAAGGTGGGCTGCAATTCTTGCAATCCGTTGATTGGCTTCTGTAGTGGAAGGCTGCATCTTCTAATAATCTGTATTGGGTATTAGAAAGGGTTTCGCTTATAGTAATTAAAAAAAAGTGCTATTTGATCAAGAAGAGAAAATGAGGTATACTGGCTTCAGCTTATATGGGCAAGGGACGACAGTGACAGATTCGTTAAAAAGGATGAAAAATGTATTGGGAAGTGTGAAAAGAGCGCAACGATCTTTTTAATCTTATACTGTTTTGTCGTGGTTTTCGGTGTATCTTCAATTCTGTCGTTTCTGTGCTTCACCAATCTCAATTGTCTGCGTTCTTTCTGCGCTAGAGAATTGCCTTGTTTTATAATATTTATTTTGATTTTGATTTTCTCAATCAATTTTTAATTCAATATATGTGATTTGGAGATTGTTCTGGTGTTGAATTAAGATAATTAATTAAAGTTTTAGTATTAATTCTGTTTGATAAAGACATGAGATTTAGTTTACAACCCGCATTGGATTAGGTTACTGAAAGTTAATGAAGGAAATAAAATAATGTAAATATTTAATTTCTTTTACATTGGATTAGGTTAATGAAAGTTAAAGAAGGAAATAAAATAATGTAAATATTTAATTTCTTTTACGAATATAATTTTAATGAAAGTGAAAAGTTAATAGAAATTAATTTTTTATATTATTTAACCTCTTAAATTCATTTTTTAAACCTTCAATTTGGAGAATAAACGATGAAATGAAGAGTGTTAAAAATAAATATATTATAAAATAAATATAACTTTGATAATATCTAATACAATATTTTATAGTTTGATATAATTATCAATTTGATTTTTTTAATTAATTTTCCTCATATTTTAAAATTTCTAAACAATTTTTTTTAAAACTCTCAAATAAAATAAAAGTAATTAACATTCTATTACTTTCTATTTTATTTCATTACTTCACCTTTATTAATCTTTTTTCCATTACTTCGAAAACTCTCATACAAAACTTTAAGGATTGTTTGATATAACTGGATGAGTATAACTAATAACAGATTGAAATTGTGCCAATCCATTATTTATAGAATCATCTTTTATTTGAAATTATTTTTCAACATCGACTGCTAATACTTAATATAAAAAAAATATTTTTCTAAAAATTTTCTTTTAACTTTCTTTTATTCGTTGATCTATACTATTTTTCAACATCAATAACTAATAATTAATATGGATAAAAATACTTTTAGAATTTTTCTTTTAAATTTTTTTTATTTGTTATATCACGTTTTATATTAAAAAAAAAACTCGCAAATCTTTTTATATCTATAATATTATTCTTCTTTATTTTTCTTTATATTATTTTATTAATTAATTATTTAGATAAAAACTATGAATTAACATATATGAATTAGTAATATATGCAAATTAACTATATGTAATGTTTGTCATATATCCTTATTAATTATTTTATAAATTAAGATTAATAACTAAACATAATTTACCAAACACTTAATATCTATCCGCTAACAACTATTAGATATACCTAACAGTTATCTTAAACAAACCTAAATAATGTATATTAATAATAGATAAATTTATGTAATGTAACATGTTTAACTATACTTATAATTTTAAGAAATAAGTTTCATAAAAATAAGAAGATATGTTCATGAGTTTTTAGGTAGGAGGTTAATGGTTAAGCTAGGAATTTTGATCTATCGAATTATAAAATTTATCGTATCATAATTGAAAATCTACCTATATAAAACAAAATGAACATTATTAGTAAACAATTTTCATGTAACTTTGACTGACTTATTTATAACTAAGCAATTAGTTAAGTAACGAAGAAATTCAGGTGAGATATTTCAAACAATAAAAGTGAAAGTTAATATTTACAAAAAAAATTAAAAAAGGTGTAATATAATATAGTCCGATTCATTGTAAATTCTATCAATTTATTTAATATCGACTGATTCTATAAAATTAAAATATAAAATTTTAAATGTGAAGTGAGTGAATTTATTGATAAATAAAATAAAAAATTAGGAAACTCATTTGATTCATTTCAAAGTAAACTTCTTAGTATTATCATGTTAATTCACTTCTTTTAATATTTTTTAAAATTATTTTTATATATTTTTTTACTTTTGCTTAAATGATAACAAATATTTTTATTTCAAAGCTAAATAGTATATAAGCATTCATCCATATCTCATAACAAGTTTGTTTACCATGTTGACAAGACTTTATCTTAATCATGTATTTAATATTTTAAATACTAATAAAATTTTAAAGTTCTAACTTTGCTTTTAGTTATTTTTATTTTGATTAGGATTATTGTATTCAAAGGTTTGAAAAAAGTTCAAACATCTTAAAAATTGTCCTGAGAATGTTCATAAAAAAAAAAAGTTAGATGAGTCATTAATTTAGTCAAATATGTTAAAGTAGTATGATTTTCCAAGTAGAAGAAAAATTATTAGAATATAAACCATGCAAAATAGAGATTAAAAAAAAAAAAAAAAAGAAAGAAGACAGATAAAGAATGACTAAGTGTCAAAGTTAAAATTTGAGGAAGAAAGAAAATGAGCAACCTGTCAAAAATGAAACATTCGGTTCATTATAAAAGTCATTTAAGTCAAATAGCCAGGTAAAAAGAAACAATTTGTGCAGAAAATGAAATGCCTCGTTCAAGATACAATATGAAGAAAAAAAAAATTGAACAGAAAATTTTATCGATCTAAAATAAAGTGACACCAGCTGTTTAATACAATGAACAACTAATGCACAAGTAGTGCAGATGAGTGAATCGTTTATGGTGAGAAAGATGTCTAAGAAACAATCAAGTGAATAACCCATTCAACATAATAAATGTTTCATTCAAGCTAATAATGACTAGTTTTTCAATAAGGTGATTTAAAGCTTTTGAAAGCTATAGTGGCTAATTTTGGCTCTTGCTTATATATCTAAACCTTAGATGACTTCAGATGAATTAAAAGATTAGGAAATTTATTTCAGAAATCTGTGTATAGTTTCAAAGGGTTTATCTTTTGTATTTAGGTAGTATGAGACTTAAAGTTATATCTTTCTATGTTTTAAGGGTTAGATTTTTATTGTGCACTCATTGTATTTGTTGTTTATTAAAATGGTTGAGATTTA
Source organism: Omphalea diandra (assembly GCA_949677035.1). Lineage (NCBI taxonomy): Eukaryota > Viridiplantae > Streptophyta > Magnoliopsida > Malpighiales > Euphorbiaceae > Omphalea > Omphalea diandra. Next base: position 52,705 of record CATIWR010057290.1, on the reverse strand, counting down.
TTTAAGTAACTTCTTATAAGGATTTTAAGGTAATGTTTAGCCTACGAAAGCATCAAGTTAAGTTTGTTCGTTTAACTTGGTAAAAGAAGTGGGGTAGATATCTCTGAATCTTTAAAAAAGAAATTCTTTTAGCTATTTAAAAAAAAAAGCTTCAAAAAAGCTATAAAAAAAAAGTAAAATGGCTAAGTGAAACTTAAAAAGAAAATATAAATACAGTTTGGTGAATCCGTAAAATCTTTGTATTATAAAATTTTTGTATTTGTTTTCTTCCTTTTATTCTATTTATTTTATCCTTTTATTTGAATAAATTTTTAGGTAAACTCAGTTTGCCAACTAAGATTGCGAACCTTTTATTATATATCCAACATGTGATATTGTTTGTTTAAAATTTATTAAATTAGGTATTAAATACAAATTATTTAATCATAGTTATTTATAATTAATTAATGTATATGTTTTGCACGTGATTATGTATATCTAATTTAATAAATTTTTAACAAATAATATCATATATCAAATATATAATAGAAAGTTCATAATCCTAATTAATGAATTAAATTCATCTAAGAATTTCTCTTTTCTTTGAGAGAAAGATAACTGACTGTGCTAATTCAGTTCAAATAAAAAAACATGCTATAAGTTTTAAGATTTTTGAAAGATCTTAGTTCACTTCCTTCCCTTAAATTACTTTATACTCATCAAGATCCATGAAATTTATAGTTCAATATTTATTTGGCAGTTTAAGAAGTAAGTTGTTTAGATCTTTATAAACCGTTAATACAATTTTATTTAACCTTTTTTTTCTTTTTTCTTTTGATATGGACAGACTTTCACTAGACAGATTATAATCCAAACTTTTTTCTTTTTTTTTAAAAAAAATTCAATGCTTGGATTACAAATTTGAAGAAGCTGCTATAATTATGTTTTACTAATATTACACTTTTGATTACAGAAATCAATAAACCTTTTCTGGGATTGAGTGCTCTTTCCAATTTTTTGTATTTAAGATCATTCTAAATTTTCAAGTTTTTTTTTTTTTTACCCTTCTCTATCTGCATGAATACGTTTGTGTATTTTGGTCCAAAAAAAAAAAAGTTTGTGTATCAGAAACGGATTTAAGAGGGTAAATAACAATTTGGCCCCTCAATTAGTCAAAATAATGGATAAACTCTACTTTTAACTTCCAAAGTTAAATTTTTGCGTTACTTTCACATTCTATATTTTAATTCTAAATAAGTGCCACCATAACCTTAGACCTGGCATTTTGATTTTGCTGATTGATTGTGAGATGTTTGTGTTAGCAATGTTCATTTCTTGAAACGTATTCTAAATGGTTGATTTTCTTATTAAAGAATCCTGTAATAAGTTTTTCCCATAAATATCAAAGGCTGAAGTTGTCATTTGAGTAATTTAGATTTCATTTCATTAGGTTTAAAATTTGTCTGGGGGTAGGGATAAGAGACGATCAATTATATGGGCAATTTGGCACAGCTAAACAGAAAGCCCAACAAACAAGAAGCCCACTATTTGTGCCATGTTCAAGTCCGCAACTAGTGAACATTTTTTTCTAATTATCGTATTGAATAAAACGTAATTTGCAAAATATCTATACTTCGATGATTTTTTTTTTTTTTTTTTTGGGATTAGGCCATAAAAGGTGATATTACCCAAATACCTATAGGTCCAATCCCACACCAAACCAAGTCCAAGTCGGCTCAGTATGCCAGCCCACAGAGATGGTTCAACCCATTAGCAAAGGACCACCTCGCGGGCATAGCTCGGCCCACGATAAAGCTCCCTACTCATCAATAAACCACACCACAATGACACAATCTCTATATAAGAGATCTCAGGTATCTCTCATTGTTATTATTGCCACTCTCACTTATTACTTTAAACCAATTTTAGCTAATTTAATCATCACAGTGGGCTTCTGATTAGAAACCAGTCCTCTCTTCAATCTTACTTATCTTGCAGGTCACTTAACTGAACCAGTCCCTTCTGTTGGAATTTTTTTTATGTGGACTAATATTAATTATGGGTTAGTTTTAATTATTTATAAAACGGACTGAATAATATAGTTTATTGATTAATGGTTAAGTCCAATTAAAATGTGATCAATTCAGTTATGGGCTTGTGACACATTTGTGGGCCGATATGGAAGACGATCAGTGTAGGTCTATTTTAACATGGACATGTGATGGGTAGACCTGTTAAAATCTATTATAAATAGGCTAAGTCTCATTTTCTGTCTTCATATTGAAAAACCTTAGTTGCTACACTCATTGGTAGCCGTCTTGTGGGAAGGTCAAGGAAAGGAAGACTTAACTCTCTTTTTCAACTCTTCTGACCTATTATCTGAGTGTTCAATTTTCAGTATTCGAAATAACGACGTAGAACAATTTGGGATTCAACACGTAGAGAGATATGCAATTTGTTTCCGCTTTCAGATCTACTACACAAACAGGTACACAATTTTGCTTTCGTTTAATTGTAAATGATGTTCTAAATTCATGTACTAGATCCTGAAAAATTTCTTACATGTGGTATCAGAGCCATGAGATTGTACATGATTTAGAACTCTAAATATTTTGTGTTGTTAACAAAAAAAAAAAAAATTGGTCGGAGCTAGGGTATGCCACCATAGTCGATTGCCCTTTTGATATATTGAATTTGCCTTAACTGTCACAGTCTCCTTCGTTAGTTTGGATGGTTTGTGAGGCTAGTAACCTATAATGGGTCACAAGATCAATCCGTGTTAGCAAAAAAAATTTTCTAGCAAAATTATTGCTGTATTGATTTGCTATATATTTGTTGGCCCCTACTGTAACAACTTATTCGCTTAACTCGAATTGTTGGTGGGGTGCGGAGAGTTTCATAGGTCAGGGGTTCGAACCTGTGTTCCTGTTTCTTGGCATATATATATATATTTTTTGTTTCTTCCTTCTCTTCTGTCAATGACCCAACACAAAAACAAAACCCTTTTTTTTTTGTTCCAAACCTGAATCGAAAACAAACAACAATCGCTAAACCTGTTTATTAATCTTTCTTCACTCACAACAAAATCGATCCAACAACATCAACACTCGACACATAAGAAACTAATGGCTGACGAGAAATCTATAATGGCGGTGATTAGAGCCGCTCAGCCGTCGTTTAGAAACAACATCGATAAAGTAGTTTTCACCCTTCACACTTCTTTTCTCACTGCCGGTTACACACTCACCGCCACTGGAGCCCCTGCTTTCTCCGATAATGCCTTGTCCTCTTCCTCTACTGATGAGGTGGGGATTGACCAGTGGAACGATTTTGAGAATGAATACGCATTCGTGTATTGGAGTCTAGAAAAGAAAAAAAAAGGTTAGTGAAGTGTTTGGTGATGAACGGTCAGTTGCTTATTGATGCTCTAGCCGATGGACCATCAGACCTACTCCATATTGAAGACTTTGTTTGGGAGAATGGTGGTGCAAATTATTCGGCTCAATTCAAGAATATGGATAAGCTCATTAAGAAAATAGATTTAGAGATTTTGTCGAAATTGAATGATTCTTTTTGAAAGTAGGTTCATCTAGCAATCAACCAAGGGAGTTATGTTTCGTTTTATTATTTGTGAACTTTATAATCTGATTTTGTGGAATTTATGAATTGTGTATATGTTGAATTGGTTTGTTGATGATATTGTTGGTTGTTGTGCAAACCGATGAAGATCGGCGTCCTTGCAGATGGGATTGAAGTTCTGTAACAATTTGTGATTCTGCGAAACAAAAAAAAAAAAGGAAGGGGAAGGATGCGTGTCGTGGGTCTTGAACCCACGATCGTGGAGCTCCCAACCTTAAAGTTAGCCGACTGAACTAAGTCAATTGCTTGTCAGTTTCTTATGCGAGCAAATATCTAAATAATCATGCTTATATTCATGTACATCATGATGTAGTTTAATTTTATTTCAATAATTATTAATATATGTGCATATTAATATTTAGGAGGTTTATATATATAAGTTAATTGTCAATTTATTATTTAGTGATATTAATTTTGTGATAAAATAAAATAAATAAATAATAAATATTTATTTCGTACATATATGAGATAATAATTATGTGTTTAAAATTAAGGTATATTGTGTTTGGTACCTTGTATATTTTTTTTTGAAATATATATTTGTGTTTGGTATGTATTTTAATTGGGCTATTATAAATCTCTAATTAAAAATAATTTTATGGGTTGATATGGGTGTTACCGCCAAATGGGATATCAACTGAAATTCGTAGAGTTGTTTTTAATTTTTGCGAAGAGATAATTTCAAATTAATGTATCTAATAACCTGCCCAAAGGGGGTTATTAGATGCATTTATTTTGGGAGAGTTTGTTCAAATGAAAAGAAAATTCTAAATTAATGTATATAATGACCTGCCCAAAGAGAGTTATTAGAAGCATTAATTTTGGGAGTGCTTGTTCGAATAAAAATTCCAAATTAATGTATATAATAGTCTGCCCAAAGGAGGTTATTAGATGCATTGATTTTGGGAGGACTTGTTGAGATGAAACTATTTGTGCTTAGAGTTGCATCAGTCTAGAGAGTTTGTCTGCCCAAAGGGGATAGATTTCTCAAAACTGGTGTGAACTTGATTGTGAGCTTCATAACTATAAATTTTATTGCATGTGCATGTTCTGCCCAAAGGGGAATATATAGTGAAGCTAGAATTTTCTAGATTGTGGAAATCATAAATTTGATTTTTGTATATAACTCAATTCTAATACATGCTTTTGTTTTGTGCGAACAGTCTCCTTTGATCTTAACAATAGTACTGCGAGCGTTGAACTCTTGACTTGCACAAACTTTAAGAGGTGGAAATAGGACATTCAGTTTGTTTTGGGAATGAGTGAGATTGATTATGCTCTTTATGAAAATGAGTCTGCTAAACCCACCTGTGATAGTAATATCGGAGAAAAAAGAATTATATGCCAAATAGGAGAAATCGAATCGTCTTAGTCTTATGGCTATAAGAAAAACTATTCCTAAATACCTTAAGAGCAGTTTGCCCACGGATGTTACTGCCAAAAGTTTCCTTGTTGCCGTAGAGAATAGATACTCTGTATCCAATAAGGCTGAGACTGGGACCCTAATGAGTCAGTTAGCCAGTATGAGATACAACCATAGTGGGAATGTAAGGGATTACATTCTAAATATAGTTCACCTTCAAACTAAACTTAGGGGTCTTGAACTTGATATATGTTTCTATTTTAGATAAGATTGTATATCAGCTTAATATTAGAATCTGAATTTTGTCTAATTTTAGAGAACACCTTTTATGTTTCATCTTTTATGAGAAATTTAGTTTCTATTTCTATTTTGGATAAAATTGGATATCATTTTACTATTGGTAATGGTAGAGCCAATATGTTTTTAGATTCCAAATTGATCGGTAAATGAGTTTTGTTCAATAATCTATATAGATTGTGTTTGGATGATGCAAGAGATTGCGAACGTTCTTTTGAAGCTAATGTTGTGGCCAAACGATCCTTAATTGAAGAAATCTTTTTCATTGTGGCACAAACGTTTAAGTCATATATCTAAAGAAAGAATTGGAAGACTAGTGAAAGATGACATTCTTCCTTCTCTTGATTTTGAGGAACTAGATGTTTGTGTGGATTGTATAAGGGGTAAATTAACTAAGAATAAAAAGAAAGGTGTTAATAGAAGTTCAAATCTTCTGGAGATTATCCAGACTAATATTGATGGACCTTATTCACCTACTATTTGTGGTAATAAATATTTTACTACTTTCATTGATGATTTTTCTCGTTATGGATATTTATACTTGATAGAAGAGAAATCAGATGTCATTGAGATGTTCAAAATTTTTAAAACTGAAGTTGAGAAACAATTAGGAAAAATCATTAAAATTGCAAGGTCTGATCGAGGGGGTAAATATTATGGCAAATATAATGAGACTGGATAATATATGGGAGAGTTTGTCAAATATTTGCAATAGTGTGGAATAGTTGTCCAATATACCATGTTTGGTAGTCCTGAACAAAATGGTGTTGCTGAAAGGTCAACAATTCCAAGATAATTATGAGGTTTATCTTGGTGAAGGTTATTATAATATAGGTCATGTTATTAATATTGTATCTTATGATGAGGCCGTTAATAGTGTTTATTCTGAATTTTGGATTGATGCTATGAAAGATGAGATGACATTAATGAGTCATAACAGAGTTTGGGAACTAGTGAAACTTCCTTCTAATAATAAACCCATAGGTTGCAAATGGGTATTCAAAACCAAGAAGGATTCTAAAGGAAAGGTTGAGAAGTTTAAAACTAGATTGGTTGCTAAGGGGTTTACACAGCGTGAAGGTGTTAACTATAATTAGACTTTTTTCTCTGTTTCTTCTAAAGATTCCTTTAGAATAATTATGGCCTTGGTTGCTCATTTTGATTTAGAATTGCATCAAATGGATGTCAAGATAGCATTCTTAAATAGTGATTTGGGTGAGGAAGTTTATATGGTACAACCGGAGGGTTTTAAAGAAAGTGGTAAAGAACACTTAGTTTGTAAGCTGAAGAAATCTATTTATGATCTCAAACAAGTTTCGCATCAATGGTATCTCAAATTTGATGAGATAGTACTTCACTTGGTTTCACAGAGAACAAGATAGATTAGTGCATTTACCATAAGATCAGTAGGAGTAAATTTATTTTTCTTATTCTTTATGTTGTTGATATTTTGTTGGCTAGTAATGACATGAGAATGATTTGTGAGACCAAATCTCTAAGACTTTTGATATGAAAGATCTTAGAAAGGCATCTTTTGTCTTGGATATTGAGATTCGTTGTGATCGATCCCGTCATTTATTAGGTCTTTCTTAAAGGGCATATATTGATCGTGTGCTTAGTAGATTCAATATATAATCTTGCAAAGGTGGTGATACTCCTATGGTGAAAGGAGATAAATTCAGTAAGGAGCAGTACCCTAAAACTGATATAGAAAGGTAAACTATGATTGATATTCCTTATGCAAGTGCAGTTGGAAGCTTGATGTATGTCTAAGTATGTACAAGACCAGATATTGCATACATTGTCAGTGTTCTTGGTCAATATTTTTCTAATCCTGGTTGGGATGATTGGGTAGCTGCTAAGAAGGTAATGAGATACTTACAAAAGACAAAGGATTATATGTTGGTTTATAGGCATATGGATGATCTTGAAGTGGTGGGGTATTCAAACTTTGATTTTGCAAGCTGTCAAGATGATATGAAATCCACTTCAAGTTATATTTTTATATTTGTCGGTAGTGCTGTTTCTTGGAAAAGTGTTAAACAAACACTTACGACATTTTTTACTATGCAAACTGAGTTTGTTGTCTGTTATGGTGCTAGTACACAAGTCATATGGTTGAAGAATTTTATTTTTGGTTTGCTTGTGGTTGATTATATTGCTAGACCACTTCGTATCTATTGTGATAATAATATTGTTGTGTTCTTCTCTAAGAACAATAAAAGTTCGAGTGGTTCTAAGCATATGGAGATCAAATATCTTATAGTCAGAGACTTAGTAAAGAAAGGAGACATTGAGATTCAGTATGTTAGTACTGATTTAATATTAGTTGATCCTCTAACCAAAGGACTTAGACCCATAGTTTTCAAGAAACATGTTTTTAATATGGGTATTATGGAGTCTTTTGATGTGTTTGGTTAGTGAGGGTTTTTTGTACTTGTAATTGAATGTTCAAGTTAAAAAATTTTTGCTATATTGCTTATTCATATTTATTTATATAGGTTGAGTGTTTTGTAGTTGTTGTTTTGCATATGTGCACATTTTATATATATATAGTATGCTATGAGTTGTGATTAATATGCTTAAGACTGCTGTGATTATCTTAAACAAAACTAGTTTCCAATTGTGTTTATGGAAATAAAGGCTAAGACATTGTGTGTGTATTTTCAAATGAAAATAACAGCCTTATTATGAGGCCTTGTGAATTTTTCTTGCTCGTTTGAGCATATGTGAAAGAGAAATATTTGAAAGACTGACAAGAAAATAGTGTATTGATCACATGTGGGCCCTATTTTTTTGCTACATTGTCATATCGGAATCCAGGTCAGTTAAGTTGTCAATATTTGTGACAATGGATTGGTACTATATCAATAAGAGACATAACTACTGTCATGATCCGATATTGATAATTTAATGTGGACAGGATTATGTTTAAGGTGTCACTTTATCAATAAACTATATGTTTTCTAAAATTGTATGGTCACACTTGAGTTTAAAGTATTCAGTCTGAGAGTCGTTTTTCAAAAATATTTTCTTTTATAAAACATGAAAACGTCATAATTAATATTGTCCAAGTGGGAAAATGTTGAAATTTTTTTTATGTGGGCTAATATTAATTATGGGTTGGTTTTAATTATTTATAAAAACGGACTGAATAATATAGTTTATTGATTAGTGGTTAAGCCCAATTAAAATGTAATCAATTCAGTTATGGGCTTGTGACACCTTTGTGGGCCGATATAGAAAACGGTCAGTGTAGGCCTATTTTAACATGGACCTGTGATGAGTGGGCCTGTTAAAATCTATTATAAATATGCTAAGTCTCCTCTTTTGCCTTCATATTGAAAAACCCTAGTTGCTACACTCATTGGTAGCCGTCTTGTGGGAAGGTCAAGGAGAGGAAAACTTATCTCTCTTTTTTAACTCTTCTGACCTATTATCTAAGTGTTCAATTTTCAGTATTTGGAATAATGGCGTAGAACAATTTGGGATTCAACGCATTAAGAGATATGCAATTTGTTTCCACTTTCAGATTTATTACGCAAACAAGTACGCAATTTTGCTTCCGTTTAATTGTGAATGATGTTCTAAATTCATGTACTAGATCTTGAAAAATTTCTTACACCTTCTGCATAGAAAGACCTAACTAAACCAACCACCCAAACTAGGCCACAGAACATCAAAAGGATTTTTCAGCAAAAACACATCTTAAAATCCTCAAATTTACATTAAGTTTTTATGTTTTATTCATTCATATTAATTTCTTAAGTTCTAATTTTTTTTCATCACATTATATGATAACAAAAGCAAAATTAAAGAAAAATTCATAAATAACTGTTTTAAAAATATGAAAAATTAAAAATTTACAAAAAAAATTGATTTTTTTAGATCATTAAGTCAATTAAATTAAACCTATGAAACATGATCCATCCTGCCACATCATGCACATGCTTATACTTTGGATACAAATGATTTAATGTGTATATAAAGCATATATGCAATGCAAGTAATGTTAAGGATTAAAATGTTAATTAAATAAAATTGATTAAAGGATTGAGGTTCTAGAAAAGGGATGTCACATATTTGATGTATTATTATATGATGTGGAGAGGGACATGATGTGTTTCTTTGAATGAAGTGAATATTGACGTTTAAGGCACAACATCGCTCCTTTCCTTTCCTTCCTTCTTTGTCAAAGAGGGTGGCTTGGCTGTTGTCTTCTTCTTCAATTATATTTGCTATCAACTGATGAATTGATATATATATATATATATATATATATATATATATATATATATATATATTCATTCCATTTGTGCGATTGAAACTTCAAGTTTACACCTTTGCTTTAGTATGATGAGTTGTGTATCATCTTCTCACACTTGTATATGTTCATGATTTAAATTTCTCTATCTTTTAGTAACTCTTATAATAATATAAAGGTAAGAGTATAAGGCTCAATATTATTAGGCCTAAAAAAAGAATAAAAGGGGAGGTAAAATAGAAACTTTAGACAGTTAACTCATCGATAGTGTCCATATAACATTATTATTATTATTAAATCATGTAGCATTATTCTTGAAATAGTGTTATTGTTTTCAATTATCTCTCTTTTTTTAATTTTTTTGAATTTATTAATTATAGATATTAGTTATCATCCAACATAATTTTTTTTATCTAAATTTATTTGATTTATGCTCATTATAATTATCATTAATTTTTATATATTACAATACATGATTTCTCTTATATAGAGTTTAATCTATATTTATACTATATATAAAAGTGGCTAATTAAGAAAAAAATTTTGGACATAAAATAATATAAATTTTTTTAAAATTGGCAATAATAACATTAATTTTAATTAGATGGATAATATTTCTTTATATAATTAATTATTATTTTAATTTTAAAAATTTTTAATATTTGAAAATTTATCTATATCTATGCTATTTTAAAAGTGACTAGAAGAATCTTTTTGGGCATAAAAGGATATAAAATATTTTAATTTGACAATAATAATCTTAAATTATAAATTTTATTTGAATGGATAATTTTTTTCATAAAACTAATTATTATTTAAAACTTGAAATTTGTGATTGTTTAAAATAACTGAAATAAAAAATAAAAATATTTATATCTTTAAGTTAATGTTATTTTATTTTTAAAAAATATTTAAAATTTAATATCAATATAATTTATCTATCTTTACTATATATAAAAATGGCTAATTAGAAAAAAAAATTTAAACATAAAAGGATATAGAACTTCTAAATTGACAATAACCTTTAGTTATAAATTTTAATTAATGGATAATATTTCTTTATAAAATTAATTATTATCTTAATCTCGAAAATTGATAATATTTAAATTTTATATTATACTATTTATAAAAAATAGTTAATTAGAAAAAAAATTCTAGATATAAAAATTTTTTAAATTGATAATAATAATATTAAGTTATAAATTTTAATTGGATGGGTAATATTTTTTATAAATGTAATTATTATTTCAATATTTAAAATTTATGATTATTTGATGATGAGTGATGAAAATTTTTTTATTTCTTGATATTATTTAATTTAGTTTTGCTGTTAATATTATATAGCTCTTATCTTTTTTAGTTTTTAAATTTGATTTTTCATCATTTTGTCTTAAATTTATTTTTATTCACTTATTAATAAAACATTTCATTTATTAAAAAGTTTAGTTTATATGTATTTTAGAAAATTTTTAATTATTTATAATTTTATATAATTTATTCTCTTTATTTATATGAATATAACATTAAAAAATTATCTAATTTATATGTGTAATAATCATTTTAATCACGTGTAATGCATATGTAGTAAAAACTAATAACCACAAATGTTGTTTAGATTTGTATGAATTTTTTAAAATCATAAAAAATTAGATATTAAAATAATAAGTAAATTAGAGCAAAATTATCATAATTAAAAGCACAATAATTTATTTAAAAATCAAAGGGCACATATAAAATTATATGATGCAGTACAATGTACATGTCCTATGTATATAAATTATAATATTTAGATATTACTTACAGGACGTCTTGAAATAAAAAAATAGTTGATATGCTTTTTATTTAATTTATGTATATATTTTATAATATGTTAAAATATAATAATTATATTAGTTATATAAAGTTAAAATTGACAAACGCAAAGCGCAATTATTGAACTTGTTAACAACTCAAACTCAATGTTATAGTAAGAACTAAATAAGGAAAAAACTATAATTGCCTCTCTATTTCTTTTTTTAAATAATCTTATATTTTAGAATTATTATCACAATATTTTACTAACAATAAGGTTTTTTTATTTTTTAGAATTTTTAATAAAGTGATAATTTTATTTACTATTTTGTCACTTTTACTTATTTTATCTCTTATTGTTAAGAGTCTTGTTTAGATTTGTCTCATTTGTAAAACATTTATGTTTTAATAATTTAAGGATAATTGTTTAATAATATAAAAAATAACACATAATTGATTGTCATCTCTAGATCTAATCTTGATGTACGATATGAATTTCACACAACATCATATCTAGTGAGACTTTTATAATTAATAAAATATAAAATTATCTAAAGAAATTCATATAAAAAATAATTTCATGATTTTAGAGTTAAACTAATATAACTTTATTAGTTATTTTAAGGATCAATTTTATATTAATTCTCTTAATTATAGAAATAATATTTTTTATAGATATTGTATGAAAAATCTTTGCTTTAAAAAAAATTATATTCTATTTCTTTTTAAGATAACAATTAAATAGAGAGGTAATAAATTTTGAGCTATCTAAATATCCATTATGAATCTACCAATCTAAAGTAATTTGTTATTCAATTTAACCAATAAATAAAATAACTATATTGTTCTAAAAAAATTAAAATAAATTAAAATTATTGATTATTTGACTCAATTTAAATATTAATTTGCATTTTTCTATATTTTAATTCAAATAATTTAAAATGAATTTGTATTACATTCAAACCGATTTGACACATATTCATTTAGCAAAATGAGGCTTAAATTGACTTGATCCTCTAACAATCTATGACAAAATTTGTGAATCACATCTTACAAATAAAATAAGAGATTTTAAAATACCTCTCTTAGGAATTTTAAGCTCCCAAGTTTCAGTCAATAAGGGATTTTACTTGTAATTTTTTTATTACAAAATTATCTTGCAAATTCAAAAATTTAATAGACATATCTGATAGCATATGTACCATGATTTGCTCTATAAAAGGACACTTACTCTGCATGAGGTTTTCAAGTGACTCTTATGATGATTGTGTCTCTTAAGATTTTGAATAACCAAACAAACCAATCATTCAGAATTTTCACATAAGAACAAGGTTAACATTCAAATAAGACGATTACATAGTACATCCTTTTCTGAGTTTTGAGGAAAAATAAAGACAATCAACATATATTATTTTGAACATGCTTGGGAAGCATCTAGAGAAAATCAAGGGTATAAATATTCGTCATCTCCACACAATTGAGTTACATTGCATTCTAGAGTTTACTCACTATTTAATCACATCCTCAAGTTTTCATCTTTCATCTTCATAACAGCTCTAAGAAAGCACTCTCTTACTTAAGCATCAGAGTAACCGTGAAAAACACAGTCCCTTAATCGGATTTTGTGAGAATATTCATCCTTTCTTCAAACTTGGATTCATTTTTTTCTTTAAAAGAGACTCAAAGGAATTCAAACATTGAATCTTTTCATGTTGATTGCATCAAAAATCATTTCTTTGATATGCCTAGACGGAGAAAGCATCTCTACTTCCTCCATATCATATTTCAAGAATCAAAACGCTCACAACTGTTGTCGCTTCTCTTTCCTCTACATAAGAGTGATGATCGAGCGAAAGAAAAAATGAAAAGAAAAAAAAAAAGACAACAAAAGGATTATTAAGAAGAACAATAATAGGAGGAGGAAGAGTACAAAGAAGAAGAACGAAAGATAAATAGAAAACGGCATAAGGTGTTTAGGAAAGTTAAAGTAGATCTAAGACTTCTGTTACGGTAGAGTAAAAGACATAAATGCCTTTAAGGACATTATATAATTACAAAAAACCTTATTTTGTTTATTTGGTTTTATTCATATGAACCGAACTAAAAATCGAAAAATAAAAAATTTAAGTATTAACAACCGAAGCAAACTGAATTATAAAATATAACCTAATAGAAGTAATCGATTCGGTTCAGTTTTTCGATTTTGGTTCAGTTTTGCTTATTCCTAGTATCAGGTCAGATGGATGTAACAGACAGTTAGAAATCCCGTACTACTTTGCAATCAACATTATACCACATGATAGAGTTTTGTTAATAAATAAATTATAATGTCATATTTGCCCAAACAAAAAACTGCAAGATAGCATTTTGTATTTTCCCTAAAAATATTTCAAGATGTATATAAATGCAACAGTGCAATATTCTGCCTGGCTGTAGAGTAACCTACTTAGCTTTCACTTTAATTTGTTTAAAAAAAAAAAATCTGATATACCAATAAAAAAAAATTCCCTGTATTTATGGGTTAAAGCTGGCGACAATTCTTATTTCTTATATCTTAAATAAACTAATATATGATCGTTCACATAGGCCTAATGGAGTACCTTTGCTAAATTAATCATCGATTCTAAGGCCAGTTATGGATAATGCTTCTTAATAAAATGTCCTTTTCCTCAGGCAGAGCAAGATTTGGATGTGAAAAGAAAATAATTAATGTTGTAATTTAAGACAAAAACAGTCACGCGGTTTAGCTTAAATAAATTTATTTCATGTGTGTTTTCCCAATTTAGGTAGCCTGTCTTCCGGAACTCATCTTTGGCCTTCAATTTTAATTAGGAAGTGCTAATCCTTTAATTATATTTTCTTCAACACTTTTTATTTAATTAATTCATATTTTTTTAATTTAATAATTCAAATATTTTAAAGTTATTTATTTTAAATAATTTATTATGCTAAATAAAAAGAAAATTATGTATTTGAACATCATGTTTAATTGTTATAATGTTAGAATCAAACAATGAATATTAAAAGAAAGTATTGATAAATGACTATTGTTAGCATTTTTAGTTTTTTCAATCAATTTATTGCTAACAAGTGGAAACACGACAACAAAACATAACACATTATACGAATCTTCCCAATTAATTTTTTTTTTGGCTATTTGTTAATTGTTATAAGTACATGAATTTGTGAAAATTGGTTGTTTTCTGTGCAATTGGCGAACCCTTCTACATATTCTCATCTTGGGTTGTGTTCTATTTCAACATTTGTATATAGATTATGAATATTTAATAATATTATTGATTCCTTTGTTTAACATCCCAATTTGCATGTGTCACTTGTATACTTATGTTATAAATATATAGTTTTCCTATATAAACAAACGTATAATATTTTCGATCTTAAATTTTTTGTACTTTAAGAACTTTTAAAAAAATATATCGCCAAATTTTAATTTTTATATTTTATATAACGAAACAAATATTTAATCACTAAATTATTATTAGCCCAATAATTATATCAACTTATAAAAATGTTGCTTTTCTTTAGAAAACGCAGAAACAAATAACCTGTTTTGCCTATTTTTCCAAAACACCTAAGACCTTGATGGCGCTACATTGTTTTCTTTTATTATTATTATCATCAAATGGATTGAGAAATGGTTGATTGCTATTTTCATATTATTATTTTAGCATTATCATGCAATTCTTTATTTGATTATTTTGCAGAGAAATGCATTATCACATATATATGTATCTTACACATTTCTGCCATGTACTTCAACCTCAAAACACAAATGGTGCGATTTAATTTGAGGGCTGAACGTAATGATTCATCTATATCTTGTGTGACATATACTACTAATATACATACATCCCAAAGTTGCATTCAAAGTCCATGCTTTTGTGGGTGTCTCTCCACACATATACACAAATGGCTGTGTCAACATTAATTAATAGGTAGAGTTGTGACAAATATATATATATATATGAAAGAGAAGGTTTCTGTGTCTTACCAGAAAACGGACCAAAGGGTAAGTTGAAAAGACCCTTTCACCGGCCATCCCTTGTGTAACCAACAAATTAATAAATTCACTGCATAGAAAGAAATGCCTTATGACTCTACCTATATCAGTCGATGTATATGGACCCCTTTCTCTACCCTGATCTCCTCTTCTTCCCCTCTCTGATATATTTGTAAGAGAGAAGAGGGAAAGGAAGAATTACTGGTGGTGGGGCTGTGGGCTTTAAGCACAATCAGAAATGGTTCAAGAGGACAAGCACCTCTCATCTTTCTCAACCACCCATTTGGGCCATTTTTCTTCTAGACAAGGTTATGAGATGACCCTTTTGCCATTGCTGCCAAAGGGTCTTCCCTTGGGAAATCTAAGGTCATTTTAGTGCAATTTGCATTAAAGGGTAAATTGTGAAGAGCTAGCACTACTACAATGTAACTCTTCCTTTTTCTCTCTCTTCCTTTCTTTCTTTCTCAACTAGTTTCAACAGCAACAGCAACAACAAGAACATTCCTTCATAGGATAGAAAAAGGCAGACAGGATGGAGCCAGGCAATTGTAACTATAGTTCTGTATTTAATTTTATTAGTTTCTTTCTTATTCTGTTATCAGCAGCTTCCTCTTTTTGATTATATATATCATAAAATCTTGATGAGATATGTAGATAAGGGAGGAACAAAGAAATTAAAACAAGTGTTTATCATTCATTTACTACTCATGGGATTCATAAAGCATGGGAAGATTCTTAATATTCTGTATGTACATGGATTTTTTAAGTACTTCTGCGGTTTATTACTATTCTTATCATGTTAAATGTTCTTCCCATTTTTCCATAGCTTGAATTGGATATTTCCTTATTTATATATAGATAGATAGATAGATATATTCATGTCATAGATCTGTTCTATTTTCTTGTGTGTTGATGATTTTCTTCTCTCTCTATCTATGCATGTATTGATGATTCTTTCTTGTTGTCTTGATCTCTTTAGCAAAAGGGAGAAAACTGTAAGGAGACGCTGATGATTTTATATCTAATTGGATATAGATAATTACCTAATTAGGTCAGTCTGTTGATGTAATTGTAGAGTTTTCATTCATGAGGTTGCACTTTTTCTCTTTGCTTTATCATCTCTCTTGTTTATATTTGACTAGATCTTTAAGACTAGGTCTTTAAGATCAATCATACAGGACTGATTTTGCTGTACCAAAGCAACATTAATGTTGTTTTATCCTCACGTCCATATTTTCTGCTCTCCCTTCTCGCCGTCCCTCCTCAGGCGGCGAGTTTTGATGCAGTAGCATTTCTTATGCGTATGTTGCTATGACCTAATGAACTGCAAGACGTAAATAACTTGCTTAACTTGTCATCGTGTTCAAGTACTCTTGCTTTCTTGGATTTCTGTACTTTCCCATTTTGTATGCTACTTGTGACATACATAGATCATAATGATAGCGTGGTACTAGCTTAGCAGAGGTCCATTAGAAATTGATAGCTGAGGTACTGTACCGTGCTTCAATGGTGGAGGTGAAAAGCTTTTCTTTTCTTGTTTGTTCCTTTTCATTATGTGCGTGAGTGTCTGTTCAAAAACATCATTAATCGCAAACATGACATATATATCCAAAAGGGTACAACAAAAATAAACCCCCGTGAAGAAAATCTATGCGATCATGATGACTCCAAGTTGAGTGTTGTTTTTTTAGCTGTTTTGTCCTTCTGCACATATATATATATATGTGCGTGTGTGTGTGATAATTAAAGAACTATAAAACATGATAATGCGACCCCTCCTATAATGCATGATATCTAGAAGCAAGCACTCATTCAACCAATTTGATGAAGAAGCATGCTAATTTCATGAAGTTGGAATTACTACTGCATACATAGTATATACTAATATGTAATATAGTATGTAGAGTTCACACCATTTACATATTAAGCAAATTTATGAGCAGTTGTAAATTGTGATTTGATAGATGCTTGTTATGGTGTCATTGGATAGAATATTGTTTTCTATGCAGTTTCCAAATTCTTCGTTCAAAGATTACTGCGTTCATTAGTATACATTATAGTAATAGTTTCTTCAACATATGTTTAAGGCTTATCTTAGTTAATTATACTATTCGTGCTAATGATCAAAAGAACTTAAAAGTACTTTCAAACTGCTTTAGTATTATATTAATTTGTTTGCTAATTATGCGATTTCAAGATAGCTATTATATAATCTAAAAGATTAATTACGCGTGAGGTTTGGCCTACAAGTACTTGTTGTTTGTTGTTATTGATGAAGATGAACTAAGTCAAGCAATGCGGCAAATAATATATATATATATATATATATTGAAGCGTGCTTTTGGTTCAAGTAACTAAGTTCATTATGTCATTATGGAAGAGGCATGTAATAACTTACAGCTAATTACAAATGTATTTGCTATATCTGAAAAATGAGTTGATTAAAACCAACTTCCAATACGAATTACACAATCCTCAACTTAATACAGGAGAAGATTCATAGCCGTAATGCCTTCATTTCAATTGAAGGTCCTAAAACTTACAAATTTGTTTGAGTGATAATGGAATCATTCATAAAGACGTCAGGTTACAAGTTCGGACTCAGCCAGTGCGCGAGAACAAAAGCTTACAGTACAGCCTTCTAAAGCAAAATGGGTTTGGCACAGATAGGGTCGCTTTCTGGCTGGCTTCTATAGTTCTACATCTGCTTCTTTCTGATTAAGAAGTGTCAATATTACAACTAAAGATGATTTTGGCACTCCCCATTTAGTATTTAACGCTTTGATATTACTTTTACCAACACTTCCCATTTAGTGTCGGTGGCATGCCAAATACTAGATGGGGAGCGCCGAAATCATCTCTCAAATATTATAATTTTCATTTGATATGCGTCTCTTTATGTTTATTCTTTTTTTTTTTTCCTGCTACAAATTTAAGCATGTTAGTAATCTTACAACAAATGGTGCTTTCTGTTTGAGTTTGGTATGGATAAAAAAATTAGGTAAATGATTAAAAATTTATACAGTGACTATAAATGCGCATTCAGATTTCTCCTGTGCCTTAAATTGCTTAAGCATGAGACAAATGTAATATTATTGATGAGACTTAGTTTAAGGAAATAATATTCACCAGCTATTTATATTTGATATGAAGATACCCCTCAAGAAAAAATATTGCTGCTTATAAGTTTTTATTTAAGTTCTTAAACAAATAATAATATTATTACTGAGATAGTGATTTTTTTTAAAATCTTTAGATATATAATTTATCAATGGTTTATGAAGTAGACAAGCTAACTGAAAAATAAGTTCATAAATCAAACGTATAATTGTTATTTATAAGTTTGGAAAAAAAAATCAGGGGTAATAACAACAAATAGTAGTACCATAATATCAATTTTAAATTTTAAATGAATAAAATAATATTAATTTTAAGTTCTTAACTGAATAAGTATATATATAGTATATTTAGTTTAATTAAATTATGTCATAGTGGGTGTTAAAATTACGTTTTATACCTTTTAATGAATTTTTTATGTTACTCCCGACATTCCATATTAATTGATGTTTTTGGAAAGATTTTTTTTTATTTCAAAATACTCTCTCTATTCTATATTAATTGATGTCTTTTGAAAGATTTTTGTTCTAAAATATTTGTTACATTAGAATACTAATAAAATTTTAATTAATTTTTTTTCAATTCTATCTTTATCTCTATTGAGGGATAATTAATGTATTTAATTTAAGTATTTCTATAAAAAAAAGAGTAATTTAATATTTTTTAAAATATAATCTAATTAATATTTTTTTTAATTTTTATGCAAAATCAAAAACCATCTATTAATATAAAATTGAGGGAGTAAAATACTTGTGATACTTAGTTGCTCTTAATAAACACTAGTTATCAAAAAATTCCTTCTCCCATCCCATGTAAGGAACAATTAACATGTTTCTGTGTCATATCTTTTTGAGCATGCATGTTGAAATTAGTACTTATGTATGGGCAGAAAATAGGTCATTTTTCAGGAATAAGCCCGCTGGTGTGGCTAATTCCTTTTTTTTCTTTTCACACCCACAAAACGTTAACATTTTTTACAGTCTGAGTGGCTCGTTTCAGGGCTTGCCTGTCATGAGAGTGGGAGTGGGTGTGAAAACAAATTAGTTTTTTTAAAGTACTAATCATTCAACTTCTTAAGAGATAATGATAATATATCTTATCAAGGACAACAAAACATGAGACCATCATTCCTAAAACCCTCTTTATATAACTTTCTAGGAAGATTTATAGATTGGTGACAAACACTGAAGAACAAGAATGGAGAAGTGAAAAACTGTGGACCCAGTTTTTGTATTAATACAATAAATTTGGACGCAGTTTTTAGCACTTTGCCATATAAATTATGTACGAAAATTCAAATTTTGATAAATGTTTCAAATGTAATTGACGTGATTATCCTTTATCCTTTGTTTGTTTAGAGGGAAGTGAGGAATAGGGATGGACTCTTTTTGATGAAAATTGAAAAAATCAATTGAACCTAAGTTTAAATATAATAATTTTATTTTTTTAATTTCTTTTTAATAAATTTTTAGTTAATGTAATTTGATTCAATTTTTAAATAAAAAATTATAATTAAACTAGATCGATCAAATTTTTAATAAAATTAAATTAAATTAGATTGAACTTATATTAAATCAAATCAAAATGATTGAACTCTATTTGAAATTCATTATTTACATTAAAATATATAAAAATCTATTTTTTAAAATTTTATTTAAACCGAAACAAATCAAAACTAAACTGAACTAGATTGATTTAGTTCGATTTAGTTTATAAATTTATTTGATTCTATTTGATTTGTCTTTTTTCAAAAATTCAATTTTCAATTTTTCAGTTCGGTTTGAATCCAAGAAAAAAAAAGAAAAAAATAAAAATTATTTCCTTTATTCGGTAATTTATTAATAGAAAGCTTATGCTTTCAGTAGTATTTTAAAATATTATTTTATTATTTAATAGTAAAAAATAAAAATTATATAGAATATTCATTTGATTAAGTTTATTATATATTGATAAATTTAAAGTAGCTAGCAATTTTTTTTCTTGTTTTTATATAATATTAACTAAAATCTATATGTTTTAATATATCATTTAAAGTTAAAATTTTTTTAAAAAAATTGGTACTTTTGCATCATCTTCTACCTTTATGTTTCATCCTTGTTGTCTTATAATAGCCTAACAAAATATTAATACACAATCAGATAAAAGATTTTAAATCAAATTTAATGAAATTTTCAAAGATAAATTATCGATCCAAACTCTTTCTTATGTTGGACAATGATATATTTGCTTTAATTAAATAGTTGACTTTATTATTTTTTTTTTTAGGGTTTATAACTTTTAATTTTAGTGAACCATTAGCAAAAATGAAAATTTATAGAATACTCAAGTGCGAGCATTTTAGAAAAAAAAATTAATAAAGCTTAATGCTAATTTAAATTCAAATTTTTGCGTAACGATGTGATTCTGGTCCAAACTTTAAAATTATCAAAATATGTCATAATCATAAAATTAAGTGCAATGTCAGTTCAACTTATGTCTTGATTAAAATTAATAATAGCATATAGGCTAAAATCGTATAAAAATATTATGAAAAGTAATTAATATAAATAAACATGAGCACCTAATCGAGAAGTGATTAATTAATATATACAAATCAATTAAACATTGTAAAAATGATTTAAAACCAAAAAATTTGTAAAAAATAAATAAAAGGCTTTAAAAAAATTGCCTTATGTCATTATATAATTACAAATTTGTAAATATTTTGGCTCTATTATATTATACTCTCTCATTTCACAATAAGAGTCATTTTAGAAGGAAATTTTTGTTTGACATTATTTGTCATTTTTATGATTTATATGTATCATTTACTACACTGTTTCCAATTTTACTCTCATCACGACTAATGAAAGTATTTGCAGTTATTTAATAGCTTTTTTAATTTATAAAATCTATATCTATCCATCTAAACTAATATTGAAGTTATTTAATAGCTTTTTTAATATATGTACATTCCTCTAAAAACTAATATTATTGTGAAATTGAGGGAGTATAAGGCATTTAATACTCAAACAGATTGATCTTTTTATGATCAAAACTATGTGATTTTAGAGAAGTTTCCTCCCCTTGTTTTTATCTTTCAAGAAAGTACAAAATTCTATTGTGTGATTTTCTTTTTTGGCAAATATGGTCTCGTGATTTATTTATTAGCAAAACTCTATCATTGGTATCATGTTGTTTGCAAAGTGTTATTATGTTGTTTGTAAAGTGGTATTAAATTTGTAACTCCGTTACACTATCTAACCTTGTATCAGATTTCATATATTATTTCACCTAATTATGCATGGGTACATAATTTTTTCACTCTAAATATATAATTTGTTCATTTTTTATTTTATATATATATTTGAATAAATTTTATTTCTATCACTGTAAAGTTTATTCAAATATATATAACAAGTACACAAAAAATGAACAAATTATATATTTATAGCGAAAAAATTTTGTATCCAAATTTTGGTGTATAATTAGTTGATATAATGTACAAAATCTGGTATCAAGTCAAACGGATGTAACGAAATTACAGATTTAGTACTATTTTGCAAACAACATTATACTTTAGAGTATAATTTTGTATAATTTTGCTAATAAATAAATTATAAAACCATATTTGCTAAAAAAGAAAACTAATTAGTAGAATTTTATACTTTCTTCTTTATCTTTCCATGGGTTACCATGTATGTTTTGGGGCCATTGGAGATGCATTTGGGCCCTAAAATCATATGATAGTCCAAAATAAGCTTATAGCTCTATAGCTAGCAGGTTGCAGGGATTTGAGAAGAGAAGTTTCATCCTTTTCCCCCCACTCTCTTTCAATTATTAGTTTGGCTTAATTAGGGTTGGGATTTAAACATCACAACTTTTCCTTTTAAAAACAATTCTATTATTTTTCAACAAAAAATTCATTAGTTCTTTTTCTTTTTTCTTGGGTTAAGGTAGAGCTTTTTAGTTGGACTAAACATCTCTTAAGTGAGCCCATGGTTTTCTTCTACTTTATTTTATTTTTAATATAATTTGATATTAGTGGAAATAAGTGATGTAAGTGTCAACAATACAAAACCAATAGATCAATTCGAAGGTTAGGCTTTCTAGAGACAAAAGGAGAGAGTGTTATTGATGGAATTTCTTGTATCCATGAATAAACAGTACAAAATAGCTTTTTCAACGTTTTATAAAAG
Organism: Omphalea diandra; assembly: GCA_949677035.1. Lineage (NCBI taxonomy): Eukaryota > Viridiplantae > Streptophyta > Magnoliopsida > Malpighiales > Euphorbiaceae > Omphalea > Omphalea diandra. The sequence continues at coordinate 30,056 of CATIWR010057290.1, read as the reverse complement.
GTTACAAAGACAAAAATATAATCCCTAAAAATCTACTTAAATTCTGTAAAATTTAAAATATTTAAAATTTTCTAAATCTTTATTATCTTTTTTACTTTTTAATAATAATTATTAATTGCTCTTATTATTCGGTTGTTCAATTACTTGTCACATCTTATCATCATGCTATTGAAGTTTTTTAAACATTGCGACAAATCATTAAAATATTGGCTTAATGATTCAGAAAACCTAAAATATGTGTGTATTTAAAATTATAATGCAAACTTAAAAACTTTATAATTGAGATACATTTTTTAATTTTAGTAACAATTGTAACCAAATTATAAAATTTAAAGAAAGTTAATGTGCTTATTATCCATTTATTAATTAATATTTCATCAATTAAGTAATAATTATAGCTTAATTACTATTTAATCAATTATAACTTAATAAATACACTTTTTTCTCCTAAATTTGCAATTTAGCTATAATTGTTACTAAAATTCAAAAATAAGTCTTAATTGACATGTTTATAAGTTTGAATTGTAATTACAAATACGCACATATTTTTGATTTTTTTGAATCATTAGCCTAAAATATTTGATGAATATTCTGATCAGACATCTTATTAGATCTTCTGGCGAGTGATTGTTAGTCAGTTTCTCTAATTGGTTAGTTATCACAATTAAATTTACTTTCTTCTTTTCTTTTTGGAGAATTAAATTTACTTCTATTAAAAAAAACTAGATTTAAAATTAATGTATGTTTTTGTGTAATCAATTATTGACCAATCTATATATATATAATTTTAATCTTCCAAATTCTATTAGATAATTTTTTTTATTATTATGTATCAAATAATTATTTTTTTCTATTAAATTTTAAAATAGTTATATTATTTTAAAAAGTGAATATAATTAAAGATTAATTTAAAATAAAATAATAATTTTAGCATGATATAGATTTTATAATAAAAATTTATTTTTAAAATAAAAAATACATGATTTTATAATCAATTAATATATAAAATTATTATACAATTTCTATTGATATTAAAATTATAATAAAAATTTAAAATTACAATATATGTGGATTGAACACTCCTAATTTTAATATTTAGGGATAATTATAAATTTAGTATTTGTATTTTTAATTTTATTTTTTTCTATTTTAGTGTCCAAATAATTTTTTTATTTAATCAAGTATCTGAACAAAAATAATTATTATCAATGTGGTGTTTTGGGTTATTTTTCACTTACCTAAATAATGAGTAAACAAAATGGGTTTTAATCTGATGTCAAATAGAATGTCACATCAACAACTACAAATGAGAATTAAACTAAAAAGATGAAAAATGCTTTTATTTAACTACTAATGCATCATTTTAACTCTATTTTATGGTAAATAACTTAACTTTATCTCTAATTCAATTTTGATAATTTAAAATCAAAATAAAAAAAAGGAGACGACTGTCATCAAAAGAAGAAAATAGGAAAGAAACAATTATGATCAAAAGAAAAGATGAAGTAAACTATTTGAAAATGAGAAAAATAGTATGAAAATATTTGAAATTGGTGTAGTATTTTAAATGGTCAATAAATTAAATAAAGGTATTTTCCTCTTTTTAGTTTAATTCTCATATGTAGTTGCTGACGTGACACCCTATTTGATATCAAATTAAAACTCACTTTGTTTACTCATTATTCAAACAAGTGAAAAAATGACCAAAAATACTATATTGATAATAATCATTTTTGTTCAGACAATTAAATAAAAAAATTATTTAAACACCAAAATTAAAAAAATTAAAAGTACAAACTGGAAATAACAAATGGGTGGGACAAAGCTGGGGGGCTATCCCCCACCCTACCCTCTTAATAGGGAATTTTTCCCTATCTCCGCCTCCGTAGGTCTACGGAGATTTCTTATGGAGTAGAATTTTTTATTTTTTTATAATTTTCAAATGATTTTTTTTAAAAAATATAACTTATTATATTATCAAATAAAAATGCTTTACATTCTAAATTAACAAATATATAAAAATATATAATTATACACAAAATATATTTACATATACATTTAATAAATATAAAAATACATATAATATTTTCAAATCTCATAAGAATTTATTTCAGAAGTTTTTGTGAACATTTACGGGTAGGGGTGTGCATTCGGTCTATTAGGTTGGTTTTGATGGGTTCTGTGAACCAAACCAAATTCACTGAGTTAATTAATTTTCTAACTGAACCGAACCAAAAAATCATAAAAACCGATTAAACCAAACCAATAAAACTGAGAAAATATCTATAAAACCTAAACCGATCCGAAAAATCATAAAAACCAATTAAACCCAACCGAACAAACCAAAAATGGCATACAAAACCGAACTAACAACCAAAATAACCGAAAAATTCAGTAATTCCTCGCATATGAAATAAAAAAACACTTCAATTGTTGGTTCCAACATCATTAGTAATATTAGAACAAACATTACAATCTAGAAAATAAATATTACAAAACAACACTAAATAAAAACATGAAAATAGTATAGTCATACTCTCACAAATACCAAAAATAAAAAATATTACAATTGAAAGTTATTACAACACAACAAGATCCCTTTATAATCCAAGTAATACCGAAATTATCATGTGAAAACTCTTCAAACCTATAATAAATTTAAATTAAAAAAGTCAAGATTTCATGAAAAAATGACAAGCAAATGAAGCAAACTAGGAGAATAAATTATAATGCCTTCAATAAAAGAAACCAATCAAAGTCAATAGCAATCACAAGTCCACATTCTCTAAAGCAATCGCTTGCAATCCTTGAAAAAAAAATTAACAAAAAATAAGCAAATAAAAAACAAAAATCAATAACTATACAATAATTTAAGAGAAACATGACATTTTTCAAGATTTTCAACTTCAGTCAAGTCTTCTTCAACATTTATAGAGAGGCAAAAGTGTCGAATCCAATCTTGGGCACAAATTAACGCTTGAACCACTTTAGGAGTCAAAAAACTTCTAAATGAATCAAGCACTCGACCTCCTGTACTAAATGTTGATTCTAAAGCAACAGTAGATATCGGAATTACAAGTATATCACGAGCAATGCGTGAAAGGACAGGAAATCTAGGACTTTGTTGTTTCCACCATAGCAAGACATCAAAATCATTTGCATCATGCTCAATTTCTTCACTTAAATACTTGTCCACCTCTGATTTGTTAGTGCTCTCACTCAACAAATCAAATCTAAATTTTTTAATTTCAGATTCAATGACTAGTTTTGCTTTCAAAGCAGGATCAAACACCTCATTCTCATTTAAATCTTCAAAATGCTCAACATTCTCACCTACAATATTAGGTGCAACTTGACCTTTATATTCATCGAAAATGGAATATAAAAGCTCACCTACCTTCTTTCCCAATTCCAAACCACGTTGCCCATCATACATCTTAGAGAAAACAAATTGTACACATTTCAACTTATATCTAGGATCAAGAATGATAGCAATATAAATCAATTGATTCATATTTGTTAGATCCCCTCAGTATTTGTCATATTTCAACTTCATTCTTAATGTCATTTGCATCAAATTTATATCATCACTTTTTGCTAATTCATTCAACAATCGATTAATCATATAAAGCTCATATAAAAGTGTGTTAGAAGTGACATATAAAAAGCCTAAAATTCTCAAAGTTAGCTCATAAAAATGCTGCAAAAATGTCATCATCCTCCTAACATGTTTCCAATCATCAATTATTGGAATTTCATCACTCTCATCACCTAATTGAAGCTCATTCCTAAATTGAAGGTCTTCAAGATCAAATCTATTAAAAACTTTCTCAAATATAGATGCAGCTTCTAACATTAAATATGTAGAGTTCCCTCTAGTTGAAACATCCAAACACAACAAACTCTTACTTTAGATGTTCTCATCTTCAATGCGTGTTCTAAATTTTTTCAATCTAACTAGGGATTGCCTTACATATCGAACTGCCTCTCTTACTTTCCAAACCGAATCACCAATTTCTTTCAATCCATCAACTATAATCAAATTGATAATGTGTGCAATGCATCTCATATGAATGTATTGCCCACCTAAAACGCTATGACTCCAATTGACAATTTTTTCCCTTAAAAACATGACAACAACATCATTTGAGGATGCATTATCCACAGTAATGGTATAAACATAAGTTATTGCCCCAATCAAGCAAACATCTTTCAATTTCCCTACCAATCTCCCGACCCCTATGATTGGAAATTGGATAAAAATTTATTATTTTTTTGTTAAATTTCCAATCATCATCAATATAATGTGTCGTAAGGCACATATAATTAAGTCTTTGCAAGGATGTCCATATGTCTATAGTTAAGCATACTCTTTGATTTTTCTTTTTAAACAGGCTCTTCAATTTTGTTTTTTCTTAATGTAAATGTCAAAACAATCTCTAGACACAATCCATCTTGATGGAATCTTAAACATAGGACATGCAATAGCCATTAAGTGTCTAAACCCCTCACCTTCAACAAACTTAAAAGGTAATTCATCTATAACAACCATAGAAGCTAAAGCTTTCCTAATGGCTTCTTGGTCAAATTTCCAAATGGCACTACCCTCTCCTTTCATAGGAGGCAGAAAATTCAATTGACTTTATTTTGAGTCTACACTAGAAAGTTGTTGTTTTTTTTACATACAGCCACATGACTTTTCAATGATGAAGTGCCATTTACTTTAGGATCACAATAATACTCTCTCTCACAGTAGTTGCACTTACATTTTTTGTCGCTTCTTCTTTTATAAACTTCGTGAAATGCTCCCACACAACTGATCTAGTTTCACTTTGTTTTCTCTTCCCTTTTCCTTTTGTAGTTGCCATACTTGATTCTGTTTGAATTGGGATTTGTTTTCGTGTGCTTTCATTTCCACTATTATCCTTATTCATCTGAAAATATAATAGTAATAATATTGTTAAGAGCAGCAAAAATCGTTACAAAAATAGTAATAGCAGTAATATTATTAAGAGCAACAAAAATTAGATATTTGCCCTAAGTAAAATTTCCATGAATAAGAATATGCTGCTTCAATCCAGATAATTTTGTTTATTAAGCAGCAATTTGATATAGGATAACACTTGTGAGTCACAATTGATGTCTATAAGATATCTGTTATCACAAGTTGTCGTTGCATGCTTTTAGTGGTTGTATGTCTGTTGCGACATTGCAGCGATAACAGATTCACAATGTCAGATAACCCTAAAAGCAACCACAATTCATAAGGCAAACACATTGCAACGATAACAGATAACCCTAAAAGCATGCAACCACAACAAATATCTTCACAAGGATAACACTGTCAACAAACACTTGTGACCACAATTCACAGTTGCAGTGATAGAATATATCAGTTTATTTGCATGTTTCAATAAGACAATAACCTTGAATATTGATATTGAAAACAAATAATACATTTTGACCACAACATAAATCTTTATTCCACAACAGATATCTTCACAACAGACAACATAAATCTTTATTCCACAGCATGTTTCTTTTAACCCTTGTGATCACAACAGAAATCTTCATTCCACAACAAACTCTATACATTAACTCCCCATTAATGAACTCAAATCACAAATAAATCATTAAACTGAGTTACAAAATTTGAAGAGTCAGTAAATGTTAATCTTCATTAAAAATAAACCTTGTGAAGCCAACAGCAAGTACATGAGGGAGATGGTTTCAAACGGCGTAGAGATGGAGAAGGTTTTGGCAGAGAGGGAGATGGGAGATGGTTTCGGTTTCGGCAGAGAGGGAGATGGGAGATGGTTTCGGCTTTGACAAAGAAGGAGATGGTTTCGGCTTCGGCTTCGGCAGAGAGGGAGATGGGAGATGGTTTCGGCTTCGGCAGAGAGGGAGATGTTTTTGGCTTCGGCAGAGGGAGATGTTTTCGGCTTCGGCAGTCGGCAGAGGGAGATGTTTTCTGCTTCGGCAGTCGAAGGTGTTTTCGGCTTCGGCAGAGAGAGATGCAGCAAAAAGATAGAATTCGGCAGAGTGCATGCTTTTAGGGTTTTTTAACTTCAAAACGGTGCGTTTCAACATCGGTTAATTCGGTTTTATGTGGTTTTCAGTATATAAAACCGAATCGACTGAAAAATCGAAAAGTAACATTTTAATTAACCGAACCAAACTAATGACTATGTATAAACCGAATTGAAAAACTGAATAACATCGATTTGGTTCGATTTGATAATTTTTTCGATGATTTGCTTACCCCTATTTACGGGACGGAGGGTGTAATCCCAACCCTCACTCCATAAAAAAAAAAAAAAAAAAGTTGAAAAAGTTTTCCTTCATTATCATCCCGCCGAGTACAAACACTAAATTTATAATTATTCCTAACGTTTATGCTCTATAGCACACAGGTGGATTGATTTTATGTGATTGGCTTTTATTTTGACTTGTAAAACAGAATCAGGAACGAAGTGGGGCTGAGTTAGCTCAACAGCCACACAGCTTTTGTCATGTGGGATTTGGATTTTAATGGACGTGGAAATTAGAGAGAGATGTTTGACGAATTGGCCATTCGAATACTACTTTTTGAATGGCCACACTCTGTCTCAATGATTAGTGCCAGAGTCGGTGGTGCTGCTTCAAGACATTTACCTATGTTTCCTTCGAGAAAGGATGGAAATAAAGAAAAAAATATATAATTAAGATATACATATCTTAATTATTATGTGTATTCACTTAACATTTATATTGCATGCAAACTTTAATGTAGTCACATTTTTGCATTTAGGCACATTTTCACATTTTAAAAACTATGTTTTTTTCACTTTTTTAACTATGTTTTATAAAATGTCATTTTTTCACAAGACGTTTTCCATTTCTCAATTTTTTCACATTTCCATTTTCATGCTTAATAGCTTAACGTAAATAAATTTCTTTCTACATATATTTTTAAGATTAACTTAATTCATATGTACATTTAACTTTTTAATTCACATGTATATTCACCTTTTTTATCCAATTATTAAAGTTGAAACTTCAAGAAGTTTATTAAAAACCTCCTAAAGTTTATCATAATTAATTAAATAACTCGTGTAGTTTCAATGTTATAAACGCTCCTTTCATAAAAACTATACTATCATTTAAATTATTATATTATAATATCGTAATTAATAATTTATTATTGGATTAGATAAAAGTTATGATTCATTATTAAATTATATATAATTAAATACTGTTGGATTAAATGAAAGTTATTATTCACCATTAAATTAGAACACGTTATTTGATGATATTATAAAATTTATTACTATAAATTCACCTGTTTCATAAATTGTAAAACTCTTTTATGAAAAGTATATGTTTCATCGTAAGTTAATAATGAGGAAGTTAAAAAGTGAACTAAAATTGTTTTAAACGATAAAAATACTATTCTATGGATTTTATACCAAACTGGTAAATCTCTTTCTGAAAGAGTCTAAATAAAAAATAAAAAATTAAGTTAATGTATCACTCACCAAAAAGCAGATTCTTTTCAAATGTAATTAAAAAAAAAAAAAAAAGACCTTGTGGATCCATCAAAGGGTGGAGCCCAGTGTGTAGTGACATCTAAAAAATGATGAGAAAGTTAAAAAGCGAACTAAAATTATTTTAAAAGATAAAAATACTCTTCTATGGATTTTATACCGAACTGGTAAATCTCTTTCCCAAAGAATCTAATGAAAAAAATTAAGTGAACATATCACTCACCAAAAAAACAGATTCTTTTTAAATCTAAGAATAATAATAATAAAAAAAAAAACCCTTGTGGATCCATCAAAGAGTGGAGGCCAGTGTGTAGTGGCATCTAATGCTAGAGGCAAATTCTCCGTAATTCTCTCAACCAAACTAAAATTTTCAACAACAAGAAAAAAGAAGGATTATTCGTTTATTAGAGAAAGAATAAAACAGAGAAAATTGAAAGTGAACAATGGCAAAAGAATTGGAAACCATTGGTTGTTGATTTGGAAATTAATTTGAGTGTAAGTGTAGAGTGCACCCAAGGGGAAATGGATTCTGCAGGACCATTTTGACTCCTACTTGACTAAGATTGGGTCGTACGCTACTCTTATTGTTTGAGGTTAATGGATTTGATCTGGAATTCTTGATTTCATTTTTAATTTTATACTTTCGTTGATCAGATTTGAATCAATGAGGATATATAAATATTGAAAGTTAGAGATTTGATTTTGGCTTTGGATTATATTTAAAATTTTTAATATGATTTGAAACGAGATGATAATCATGAATAGGATGACAAGCGTAGAGTATGGACATAGTAGTGTTATTTATACTCAAAGGATTGTAGGTTTACTCATACCCTGTTCATATTCATTTGGATAATAAATGTTAGATTTAATTTTATATTCATAAAACTTCAAATAATTCTCGGTACCCATTATCCATTATCTAAATAATTATTAAAATATTTTAAAATATCTATGTAAATTAAAACATAAAGTATATAATTACTAATTTTTAATAATATTTAACTAAAATAATACATATTATATTGGAAGAGGTTTATCTTAAAATTAAATAAAAATATTACAATATTGACACTCATTACCCAAATAGTTGTCAAAATATTTTTAAATTATTAGGATAAATTAAAATATAAAATATATAATTACTAATTTATAATCACATTTAGCTAAAATAATACATATCATATTCAAAAAGATCATATATTAAAAAATGAAATAAAAATATTAAAATATTAAACAAAATTAAATAATTTTAAAGTTTATACAGCTCTTTGAATACACTAAATTAGATACATCATAGTTAATAAATTCAACTACATGATGCCTAACGTTGTAGATCTAACTGTGAATAATCATCATTTATGAAAGATGAGATATTTGATGAGATTGGGGCAACATGAGTATATTCAAGCAACTAAATCATAGATTTTTATTTTTTGTTAGCTTTTCTTTCAAACAGATTGTCTGATGGCTTTGTCATTCATGTGATATACATTTTGAGTTAAACAATAATATATATGTTACTTTGAGGTTAAAAAAACATTGTAAATTTAATTTGATAGAAAATATTAAAAATAGTTGACGTTGTTTATATTGATTAGGGAGAAAATATTCAACATTATATATATATATATATACACATATATATATAAGTTTGAGTATATATAAACTTAATAGTTCAGGATATGAGTACAAGTACCCTATTCAAAGCCAATGTTATTTTTTTAGGTATAGATTTGTCGATAGTCATTTTCTAATTAATTTGAGAATTAGTCAGTTTGATTGAATAGGATTTGGATGGGTATCTATGGATAATATATAAATTATCATTCCTAGATGAACATGGAATAATTTTGAAATTTTATTTTCTTTTATATGTTTAGATTTAATATTATTTAAAAAAATTCTTAAAATTTTTAAAAAATATTTCAAAAAATGATAGTAATTAGAGTTAAATAAAAAATGATTTTTTTAAAATGCATACAAATATATAAAAATCTAAGAATTAAAAAAAATTAAACACATGTCATATTATTCTGTTTATTCCTTGTGAGAATTAAAAATATATACAAATCTAAAGAAGATTAAACAAAAATTGAAAAATAAAGGTTGAGAGAGGAAATTTTAATATAAAAAATAAGAGGATTTTTGTCTTTTAAAAGAGAGTGGTATGAAGTGGAATTATTGAGATAAAGTTAAAAGTATTATTAACATTTTGCATGAAATTTATAGAAAATATAACAGAATAGTTTTCAGTCCAATACTACAAATGTCAGGAAAACGTTCATATAAGATTGAAATAAAAAAGATGACTTAATTAAATAAAAAGTAAAATCATTAATGCCTATAAAAAAATAAAATAATGAATAAAAATGTAAAAGTTTATATTGAACTTAAATAAAACTTTCTACTCTTTATTACTAAATATCTTTTCTTTATTGTGCAAATGATGCTATTCAAACAAAAAGTACTATTGAAGATACTTTTAATATCCACTGAATAAGAACCAATATTTTTAATTTAATAACATTAAAATCGTCTTATGAATTTTAAAAAAAAAAGTCTTATGAGTAGAAAGATTTCGAATCGAAATCCTTCAAAATGACCAGAAGGATAAAACTGTGCCCCTCAATCTAAGGCTTTTAGTAGCACATCAAGCGAGGCCAGTCAATTTCCCCACTAGCAACACAGTTTATTTTCTGTATTGTTGCCACCAGCAGTCAAGAAATAAACACGACTGTTGAGTTGAGTGTTAACACAATTTCCATGGCTCTTCTTGGGTTATGAGAAGAAGCATTTAAGGATCTCTACGTATATAGACGAAGATTCCGCATGTGGTATTCAATGCTTTGTCCATAGCGATAAGGCGGAAAATTAAACAAGTGAACAGCTTATTCTTCACGGCGACGAGACTGCATCGAATGGAATGGTTGCACCTACTCCCGAAGCAAGCAGCAACGACTCCATTAATTTACTCGACCATATATGTCTATGGTCTCGGAAAGGGATGCTAAGTCTACATATACTTTAATGCCGCTCCCTCAACACAATCAAATTTTTGGAAGTGGTAAAACTTATTAACAATACTAATTTTGTTTCAATTACATTATTTTTGCTAGTAGAAAAAGATTAACTTTCCTAAGAACATTTTCAATTGTGCTCTTTAAAATAAAGAGCATATTTTGAGTAAAAAAAAAACATCTTAAGGAATTTTTAAGTATAAAAAGTAAACAAATTTATTTAAGTTTAGTGCATTCTTTATATTTTACTCTTTATTTTGTTTTATTTCATAAAAGTATTTAATATTGACTTGTAGAAAGAGAAAAAAAAGTTTTCCAAAAAAGGAAATCAATAGAAAACAAGTAACAATTATTGATATGTATTGAAATTTTAATTATATTAATTACATTTTATGTAGAGAATAAATTTTAGTTCTCTACTTGTAAAGATTCAAACTCATTTTTTAATCTATAATTGAATTTAGAAGGTGAGTTGAAGTTTTATTTTATAATAAATAGTTTATGTTGGATAAGGAGTGGATCGAGGATGCTCTTCGAGCATCTCCAATATACTCTTCATTTGAGTAAAATTCTTCACTTTAAAAAATCAATCCAAAAAATGGTCTCTAATATACTTTATTTTTTTTATTTTACAGTAGATAGTTAGTTTGATTTTCTACATGTATAGAGTCAAACTTCACTTTTTACCTTAATTATCATTAAAATATTTTAATTTCCTATACAAAATATTAATTGATATATATTTATTTATTTTGTTTATTAAAAAAGTTTTTCTCTTTCATTCCACAATAGTTATTTACTTTTATTCAAAAACTTTAAACATTAATGTTTATTAGATAAAACTTTAATTTTTATTTATAAAACAAAATGAAGATTAAAAATAGTCATAGTCTACTGGAGTTATACAAATTTCTTCCCTTTATATTTAAAAATTTTTTAAGGTATTTTTTATTGTACAAAAGATGTTCTTTCAAATAACAAACGCTATTGAAAATGCTCTAAATAATTAACTCTCCCCCTATTCATAATTTCCTCCCGTCTAACTTAATGAGTTGAATCAAGACCTTAAGAAAAATTTTGCAGTGTATTTACATAGGATGCCTAAAGAGAGAGATAGAGAAAGTCTTTTAAAAACTATAATGAGTATCAAAAAAACTTTAAATAAAAACTTATAAATTCAAAATTTATTATTTACCAAAATCATTTACCCTTAAGATATTGGAGAAATCACTGGTAAAGTTTAGAGAGAAGTATACTATGAAATAGAACAACAAATAAGAGAATATAATTATAAAATTACATTTACTTTTATAAGAAGTGAATTCTTTGTAAATTTGTCATACTATTAAATTTCTACATGTTATTTGTATACATCCATATTAGAGGGAGTAATTATATTTCAAAGTACACACTTCAAATATTTAAACTCAATATTATAGAAGAAGGTTGTGACCATGATATTGCCCAACAAATTAAAGTATAATAAATCGAATAAAGAAATGCATTAGACATGTTGTGTGATTGCAAGATTTTACATAAGCTAAAAATAAAATTTTATCTCATTGCAATAAGACCCATTATGATGTATGAAGAAGAATGTTGGAGATAAAAATGTAACAAGTCTTTATAATTAGTGTGATGAACATAAAAATGCTAAAATGAGTGTGTGGTCATACTAGAATGAATATAATTTATACTCAGTGTATTAAGGATAAAATTGAAGTGACTTTGATTGCAAATGAGTCGAGGAAAGAAAGGCTGAGGTGGTTTGAATATAAGAGTTATAAGCTTTGAATGCACTAATTTGAAAAATAGAGCACATTAGAGTAAATATAAGTTAAAATGAGAGGAGTAGATATAATCTCACTTGGATGAGTGTAATCCTAAAAGACTTAGATACTTTATATTTTTTTAAAAATGTGGCTCGAGATTACCTCGAGTATAAAAAGTGAATTCATATAGTCGATTTCAATTAATTTGAGATTAAAATTTAATTGAGTTGACTTTATTTGTATAAATTCCTTGAGAAGAAGAATATCAAATAAACAAGAAGGAAGATATGCATAAATATTTTTTTATATGTAATTTAGAATATAGAACACTTGTATTTCATTGAACTTTGGCGTTTATTCCTTTGCTTCCAAATGCTAGAAACTCACATGCTCCAAATCTTGATCACAGATTTCATCAGTATATTCGAAGTTTCGAACCTTCATTGTACAACTTGATTTAACGATCCCATACATTATCCAAGTTGAGTTCAGTGTATTTCCTATAAATATCTAATGGAATAGATTCATATAAATACACAATCTGACATAATTATACCTTCCATTCCTCCACAAACAACACTGTCAACTCTTATCCTAGTAGGTACACTTCTCTAGTAGCCTCTCACTCTCCCTCCTTCTTAGCCTGCAATCTAAGCAAAATGCCATCCTTTTCAAACGGACATGAGCCCACTAGTCCCTTCAAACTCACAATATATTTCTAACAAAATCTTTCATAGATTCCGTTCACTCTCGAAGAAATTTTCAAATTTGTCCCTTTCTTAAACCTTATCGCATTACTTGTTTCATTGATCACTTCAAATTTTAGTGGCATTGAGTTGTCTGTAGAACTGTAAAATCTCATGCTGTTATATGCTCAACCTAACCCAACTATTGTGCACTGTATACTTCCTTAGGGTACTTAAGTAATTTCTCAGTTCACGCCCCAAAGAAAATAACTCAATCCACTTTTGTCACTTTTGGTTAAAAAAGCCAAAGGAATCACGTTTATCACTTGCACTGCTGCACTGACCCTTCTCATAATCATAATTATAACCTCCTAATGACCACCTTCCTTTTTTGCTAATCACACGGTTTTCCTCCACCAGAACACTGCACAACCCAACAATGACAACAACCTCTTTCCATGTGAGAGAAAAATCCCTGTTAGATTTTGCCTCGCAAATAGCACCATCTCCACCCTTATGAAATTAGAACATTACCCAACTAAACACTCGCTGTTCCAATCAAAATGGCTCACTTTAGCCTCAAGAGCTCTCTTCTAATCCCACTCTTTGTCTCGTTTTGCTGCTCTTTCGTCGTCTGTTTAACTGGAGACGCTGAAATACTGGTCCGAGTCAAGAATGCTGAGCTCGACGACCCTAGTGGCAACCTCAACGACTGGGTTATCAAGTCCACGGACCATACTAGTCCTTGTAACTGGACTGGCATTGCATGTGAACCTCAGAGTGACAGTGTCGTTTCCATTGACTTATCCGGGTTTAATATCTCGGGCGGGTTTCCTTCCGGATTCTGCCTGATTCGGACTCTCCAGAATCTTTCTCTTGCCAGTAACTCCTTCAACGGCACTCTCACTTCCCTCGATCTGTCTCCATGCTCACACCTCCACGTCATGAACCTCTCCAGCAACTTATTCGTTGGCGATTTGCCTGATTTCTCACCGGATTTCGTTAATCTGCGAATCCTTGATCTCTGCAGCAACAATTTCTCTGGCGGCATTCCCGCCAGTTTCGGCAGGCTTCAGTCTCTACAAGTTCTGTCCATGATGCAAAACCTGCTCAACGGTTCAATCCCGTCGTTCTTGACCAATCTGACCGAGTTAATTCGGTTGGAACTCGCTTGCAACCCGTTCAAGCCAAGCCCATTGCCTGTTAACATTGGCAATTTAACAAAGCTGGAGAATCTCTACCTGGCGTACGCGAATCTTGTCGGCGAAATCCCGCACTCTATAGGTCAACTCAGCGGGTTGAATAACTTTGACTTATCGAACAATTTTCTCACCGGACGGATTCCTGATAGCATTTCTGGACTGAAAAGTGTAACGCAAATCGAGCTGTTCAACAACCAACTCTACGGTGAATTACCCTACAGTTTACACAATTTGACTTCTCTCATTTCCTTTGATGCTTCAATGAACAACCTGACCGGTGAACTTCACGAAAAGATCGCAGAAATGCAACTCCGGTCGTTGAATCTAAACGACAACCGCTTCACAGGAGAAATCCCTGACATTTTGGCCCTGAATCCAAATTTGATCGAGTTTAAAATCTTCAATAACAGCTTCACCGGTAAGTTACCCGCGAATCTTGGCCGGTACTCTGATTTGAAATCGTTTGATGTTTCAACCAATAGTTTTACTGGTGAGTTGCCCAAGTATCTGTGTCACAGGAAGAAGCTTGAGACTTTTGTTGCTTTCAGTAACCGTTTTTCTGGTAGTTTGCCGGAGACATTAGCCGAGTGTAGCAGTCTAAGTTATGTTAGGATTGCGGATAATGAATTATCCGGTCCGGTGCCAGTTAAATTCTGGGGGTTTCCTTCTATTACACGTCTTGAATTGTCCAATAACAGATTTGAAGGTCCGATTTCTCCGCCCATCTCTAGTGCTAAAGCACTAACTGGTCTGTTGATCTTCGGCAACAACTTCTCCGGGAAATTGCCTGCTGAAATATGCGAATTACATGAGCTCATTGAGATCAATCTTAGCAATAATCAATTCGTAGGTGAATTGCCTTCGTGTATGACTGAATTGAAGAAATTGCAGAAGCTTGACATGCAAGCGAATCTGTTCACTGGAGAGATTCCGAGTTCAGTGAGTTCGTGGACTGATTTAACTGGATTAAATTTATCAAGGAATCGTCTCTCCGGCAGTATTCCTCCGGGACTTGGTAACTTACCGGTTTTAATGTATCTTGATCTTTCAGATAACTTGTTGACCGGTGAAATTCCAGTGGAGTTGTCCAAGTTGAAGCTTAATCAGTTCAATGTATCTGATAACAGATTATATGGTGAAGTACCTTCAAGTTTCCTGAATTCATTCTACTTGTCGGGTTTAATGGGTAACCCAAATTTATGCAGTCCGGATGTTAAACCGCTCCGCCCATGCTCCAGACCCAAACCCGTTGCCATTTACATTGTGGCCATTTTAGCTATTTGTGTTGTAGTTCTTGTCGGGTCTCTGTTATGGTTCTTCCTAGGCAAGTCAGGTTTTGTAAGGAAAACCAAACTCCCGTATAAGGTTACAGCATTCCAACGGGTCGGGTTCAGCGAAGAAGATATATTCCCATACTTGACTAAAGAGAACCTAATCGGGTCGGGTGGTTCGGGTCTGGTTTATAAAGTTCGGCTCAAAACTGGTCAGATAGTTGCAGTAAAGAGGTTATGGGGTAGTACCCAGAAACCAGAGATGGAATCTGTGTTCAGATCAGAAGTGGAGACGCTGGGTAGAATTCGGCACGCAAATATAGTAAAATTGTTGATGTGTTGCAGTGGAGAGGAGTTTAGGATTCTGGTGTACGAGTTCATGGAGAATGGGAGCTTAGGGGAAGTGTTGCATGGGGAGAAAAGTAGTGGTTTAATGGATTGGCCAGGGCGGTTCGCGGTGGCAATGGGAGCGGCGCAGGGTTTGGCTTATTTGCATCACGATTGTGTACCGGCTGTTGTCCATAGAGATGTGAAGAGCAATAACATTTTGTTGGATGAGGAGATGAGACCCAAGATGGCTGATTTTGGGTTGGCTAAGACTTTGCAGGGTGCGGCAGGGGAGGATGATGGAGTCATGTCTCGTATAGCTGGATCCTATGGCTACTTTGCTCCAGGTAAAAATTTATAATTATATGAACATAGGAAATTATCTAATTAAAATTCTACAATTGTGCTGGAAATTAGTCAGGATTACAAGCTGAAATCATGTGAGAAGTTGGTGCCCATTTTTATGAGTTTATTGCAAAATATATCTATGCTTTATTTATTTGTTGGATTTGTTTTGCAGAGTATGCTTACACACTAAGAGTGACCGAGAAGAGCGATGTGTACAGCTTCGGAGTATTGTTATTGGAGTTGATCACTGGCAAAAGGCCAAATGATTCTTGCTTTGGTGAGAACAAGGACATAGTGAAGTGGATTACTGATGCTACTTTATCATCAGCTGAAGAAGGAAGTGACAATGACAGAAATTGCTATAGAGATCTAGAAGAGATCGTAGATTCAAGGATGGAGCAATCTACATGTGATTATGAAGAAATTAAAAAAGTTTTGAATGTGGCTCTTCGTTGCACTTCAGCAAATCCCATTAACAGGCCGTCCATGAGAAGGGTAGTTGAATTGCTCAAGGACCAGAAATTTGCCCCTCCTAGATGATATGATTCAAGAACTGGTAGCTAGTGATTTTGTAAGACTTACAGTGGCAATCTTACTTAAATTGTGTTGTATTGACTTGCAAGTAGCACTAGCAGTAGAACTTAAGTGTGGGTTATAAACTTTTGGGCTATCTCTTGGAATAGGGAAAAATGGTAGCAAATTTCAGCTAGAATGGCCGCAAACATAGATGTAATGATATCATGGAAGCAACAATGAAAGCACCTGGAATTATTATTTCAATGTTTTGATTCATTTTTAAGTAGTCGAATGAATGACCAATATGTAACAAAAATGGTATGGGGATCAACAATATTATACAAAAACAATGATATCCTTATAAGTATTGGAGGGAAATAAAATACCATTTCCCTCCATATACTAGTTCTCTTATTTTTTTTGCATAAGTTCTCTCCTTTATTAAGTTAATTCTCACCAATGTTGCACAATTTTTAATTTCTTATTATTTATGAGTAGCAATAAATGATATTTCATTTTTAAAAAGAATAATACTAATGGTATTTTCTTTTGAACTCTTATTAAAAAATACAATAATTTTAAGTGTATATTAAAAAAATTAGAGCAATTTTAAGAAATCTAATAATTATATGAAATTACAAATTTTTCTAATTTTAAGTGTTTATTAATAAAATTCTAATAATTTTAAGACTGAAAAATTATATGAATTCGAAGATTTTCATATTGTTAAATTGTTTTTTAATAATTTAAGCAATTAGGGTATCATGAGTATCAATTCGATAAAACTATGTCCAGTAGTAAAGAAACTTATAATAATTACATGAAATGAGTGATTTTTTTAATCTTAAGTGTGTATTAAGATAATTATAATAATTTTTAGGATTATAATAAGTATGCGAAGTCGGAAATTTTTTTAATTTTTAGTGTTTATTAAGAAAATTCTAATAATTTTAAGAATTTTAATAAGTATACAAAATCGAAGATTTAGTTAGCATTTAGTGTTTTTTAAGAAGTTAGTCGATTGTGGCATCGCGAGTAGTAATTCAATAGAATTAGATTATGTCTAAAAAAATCATAATAATTATACAAAATTAGTGATTTTTATAATTTTAAGTGTGTATTAAGAAAATTATAATAATTTTAAAGATTATAATAAGCAAATGAAATCATAGATTTTTCTAATTTTTAGAGTTTATTAAAAAAATTTTAATAATTTTAAGAATTCGAAAAATTATACAAATTCAGAGATTTTAATATCATTGATGTATTTTTCTAATAATTTAAGTGATTAGGGTATTGCAAATATCAATCCGATAGAATTTTATCCAGTCATGAAGAAAATTATAATAATTATACGAAATCGGTGTTGTTTTTTAAATTTTTTGTTTATTAAGAAAGTTCTAATAATTTTAAGAATTCTAATAATTATATTAAAAAATTATAATAATTTTAAAAAATTTATTAGTTGTACAAAAGTTGAGATTTTTCTAATTTTTAGTGTTTATTAAGAAAATTCTAATAATTTTAAGAATTCTAATAAGTATATGAAATCGAATATTTTTTTTAGGCTTTATTATTTTTTAAGAGTTTAGTCGATTAGGGCATTGTGAATAATAATTCAATAAAATTACATCTAGTCTCGAAGAAAATTATAATAATTATATGAAATCGTTGATTTTCTTAAATTTTAAGTGTGTATTAAGAAAATTATAATAATTTTAAGAATTATAATAAATATATAAAATCAAAGATTTTTTATCTAATTTTTAATGTTTATTAAGAAACTTCTAATAATATTAAGAATTTGAAAAATTATATGAGTTCGGAAATTTTCATATTGTTAAAATGTTTTTCTAATAATTTAAGCAATTAGGGCATCACAAGTATCAAGTCGATAGAATTTTGTCCAATCGTGAAGAGAATTATGATAATTATATGAAACTAGTAATTTTTCTAATTTTTTATTTATTAAAAAATTCTAATAATTTTAAGAATTCTAATAATCATATTATTAAAATTATAATAATTTTAAAAAATTTATTAATTTTACAAAATCAAAAAATTTTCTAATTTTTAGTATTTATTAATAAAATTTTAATAATTTTAAGACTTTGAAAAATTAAACAAATTCATAGATTTTTATATTGTTGAAGTATTTGTCTAATAATTTAAGCAATTAAGATATCATGAATATCAATTCGATAGAATAATTTAAGAATTCTAATAAATATATGATATCAATTTTTTTTAATTTTTAGTGTTTCTTAAGAAGTTTTAATAATTTTAAGAATTCTAATAAGTATACAAAATTGAAGATTTTTCTAAGCTTTAGTGTTTTTTAAGAATTTAGTTAATTAGGGTATCATAAGTAGTAATTCTATAGAACTATTTCTAGTCTCAAAAGAAAATTAAAGTAATTATATGAAATTGATGATTTTTCTAATTTTAGTTGTGAATTAAGAAAATTATAATAATTTTAAGGATTATAATAACTATATGAAATCGTATATTTTTCTAATTTTTAATGTTTTTTAAGGAAATTTTAATAATTTTAAGAATTCAAAAAATTATACGAATTCAGAGATTTTCATATTGTTGAAGTGTTTTTTCTAATAAGTCAAGCGATTAGGCATCGCTAATATTAATCCAATAGAATTTTGTTTAGTCACGAAGAAAATTATAATAATTATACAAAATTGATAATTTTCTTAATTTTTTATTTATTAAGAAATTCTAATAATTTTAAGAAAATTATAATATTTTAAGAAATCCATTAATTATATGAAACTGGAGATTTTTCTATTTTTTAGTGATTATTAAGAAAATTTTAATAATTTAAGAATTCTAATAAGTATACAAAATCCAAGATTTTTTTAATCTTTAGAGTTTTTTTAAAGAATTTAGCCGATTAGGGCACATGAGTAGTAATTCAATGGAATTATGTCCGATCTCAAAGAAAATTATAAAAATTATATGAAATTGACTATTTTTCTTAAGTTTGTATTAAAAAAATTATTATAATTTTAAGGATTATAATAAGCATATGAAATCGAAGATTTTTTTTTTAATTTTAGTGTTTATTAAGAAAATTGTAATAATTTTAAGAATTCAGAAAATTATGCAAATTAGATGATTTTCATATTGTTGAAGTGTTTTTCTAATAATTTAAATGATTAGATCAACACGAATATCAATGTAATAGAATTTTATCCCGTGATGAAGAAAATTATCGGTGATAGAATTAGATGATTAAGATTCTAAAAAAATTAATTTTATTGACTAACAACTTAATACAATAGAATTAGAGGATGAAAATTCCGAAAAAATTAATTTTAATGATGAATAGCTTAACTGTTAGAAGTGAAGGATTTTAATTTCAAAAAAATTAATTTCTCTAATGACTAGCTTAGTTTGATAGAATTGGAGGATTTTAATTCTAAAAAAATTAATCTTTATGAAAATAGCTTAGTCGATAGGATCAGAGTATTTTAATTCCAAAAAATTAATTTTTTTGACAAATAGATTAATCCAATATAACCGAATGATTTTAATTTTTTAAAAAATTAATTTACCCTTGACTAGCTTAATTCAATAGAATCAAAGGATTTAAATTTCAAAAAATAAATTTTACTGACAAATAATATCAAAGGATTAAAATTTGAACAAATAAATTAGTAAATTTTATTTTTAAAACTAGTTTTGACACAATATATTACTAATAGATATTAATAAATTATTGAATTTTATTTTTAAAAATAATGTCAATAACCTTGTATACATTAAATAGAAAGCTAGAAGGTCAAAATAATTTTAGTTGTCTTGTGCACATTAAATATAAAATTTGAATAAGGTAAACATAAGTTGATACATTAATAAAAAAAGTAATTAAAATTATAATTGAGATTGAAAGAACTCTAAATGTAATAAATGATCTGCATGAAAAATTATAATTTTAAATTTCAAATAAAAAATTTTAAAATCTATTAAGAAATAATATTATCAATGCACATCAACCACTACTCGATATGTAATTTGTACCCAAAAAAAAAATGATGATTCCAAGGACTTTATCCAGAGCCGATAATGGTAATTTCTTGCTGCATCATATGCGTACATGTTTTTCTTGTCAGTGAGGTAAGTAGCAAGTGCCTCTGGTGCACACCCCACATGCTCTGTATGACTTCACTGTGGAATCATAAACTATAGACTAATAAGGAAAATTTACTTCTTCATTCTTCAAGTTTTATGTAGTTCATTAACTCATCCCTCTATTTGCAGGAAATAATTAAATTATCCTCGAATATTAGGTTCCATTGATTAAATAGTCTTCTGCGATCTTTTTTTATTTTTTTGTTAATTAATTGATGAAAATTTTTAAAAAATCCATAAATTTTCTTTTTTATTCCTAATAATATAATATAAAATATTTAAATGTGGATGATGTGTTTAAGTGTGTTGCTTCATTGTCGAAGCAGATATTGGAGTTTAATTAGTGGATTTGGCCATTGAAGATACGATGGATTTGGCGATTTATTTCTTAAATAAGGCACTGCAGGAAAAGATTTTGTCTGTCATTTTAAATTTTTATGAAAAATTGTTCTACTTTTTTCATTTTGCTAAATTGATGTTTACTAATTTTTCTACTTTTTTTCTTTTGCTAAATTGATGTTTACTAATTTCTATTAATAGGAAAATAGTTTTTTTTTTTTTTGTCAATTATATTATTTCTGTTCCATAATTTATTCGTCAAAACTCAATTTTGAGACATCAATTTGTTTTTGAAAATCAATCAATTTATAACTTTAAGGTATATCAATTTTCTGTGAATTATATATTTTTCTAGTATTGATTTTGATATTTCATAATTGATTAATTCTAATATTTTTTGAGAAATACTAACTAGTTTAATTGGTGACAAAAAAAAAAGGAAAATTTAACTTGTGAATTGAGGATAAAATTAATGTTTAATGTGTATTTAATAAGAAATCTAGTGAAATAACCAATCAATTTAACGAAAAAAAATGTTGAAGAGTTTGTAAATATTTTCTCAAAATAAAGGGGTGAATTAATAAATTAAGTTAAATATGAGATATGAAATAATAATATTTTCAATTGCAATTGCGAGTACTTATTATCTATACTGAACAAAAGATAAATGACTTTGAAGCATCATTCCCTCTTTCATCATATTATTAGTGCTTGGCTTTGAAGCAAAGGTGAATGATCTTTTTATGTGTCCCGCCACTGCAGATTGTAGTCAATGTAGACTTTGAGTCACACAAATAAATAGTAAATTCTAGCTGGCCAAATTGATCGATTGAAAATTATGAATTTTTGCAATTTCTGTGGTTTAACCGTCTATATATATGTGCCTTTGATAGTTAGAGTGGGGCCATAATTTCCAATTCCATGTGCCACTTAGAATGAATTCTTCAGTGAGTGATTGACCTCTCAACATAAAGGAACACGACACCATTTTATGATAGGTTAGTAGACCTAATGTATTTGAAATCAACTCTTGAATAACACAAGTAATAGAAAAATAAGCTCAATTCCAATAATTTGAAATGCAGCGCCCTATGTCAACTATAAGATATCATTTCTCTTTCTTTGCTTTCTATTTTGGCTATATATATATATATATATCTGTGCACGCGCGCTTGTGTGGAAGAGTTTTTAATGATTATGTCTCCATGAATGGTTACTACTTTTGTAACTGAATAATAAATACTTATAATTTTTAGTGTAAACATTAATTACAAGTCAGAATTATCAAAATCGTCAGATTTTTAATTTAAATGTTGAAAATGCAATAAACATGAATAAATAAAAATTGCAATAACTATTAAAAACATCACTCATATATGTGTGTGAGAATAAATTTAGAATTCTTAATTAAAAATTTTACAACTTTAGAATTTATTTATAAATTCTGAATTATGCTTGCATACCTTCTAAGGGCACTTTGTGAAATGAAACAAACTCCAAGAGTTTCTCATAATAGATTTAGTGTTTATTTTTATAAAATTATTTTTTTTAGAAGGAAAAGTTGATACAATCTTACTTATCGAAAAGACACAATCATGATATATTTATTATTCAAATTTATGTTAATGAAATCATATTTGGTTAATATTTAGTTGTGTGAAGAGTTGTTCATATTACATGAAAAAATTTGAAATGAGCACGATAGACAAACTCATTCTTGCGCTCTAAATCAAGCGATGCAAAAAATATCATTTTTCATTAATTAAGTGAACCCTAAAAAGTTTGACATGTAGAATGACAAACCTTACAACTCTTATCAGTAACAAAACTAGATTAGATAAAGATGAGAATAGTAAGCAAGTAGATCAAAAGATGCATATAGGATGATAGGCATTCTACTTAAACTTATCAATAATGGATTGGATTTTCATGTTTCGTGTTTGCTTCTATGAATTTTTTTCAAATTTGTTCAAAAGTGTCACATCTACAAGTGTTTAAGCAATATCATGAAATATTTATATGGAATATTGTACTTAAAGACTTTGGTATTCAAATGGTTATTCATTTGAATTAGTTGCATATTTGAATGTGGACTTTGCGAGAAATATCCTAAATAGAAAAAATTCTTGTAATATTTTACAATTATTTGGTCAATCATCAGTATTTTGGTATATTAATAAGCACAACTCAATTGCTCTTTTCATTGTCGAAGATGAATACATAATTATCAGACTTGTGTTATACTAAAATTTTATAGATGAAGTAATAACTCTAAAACTTTAATATATAATACTAGAATCCGTGTCTAGCAAGAGTGATAACTCTAGTGCTATCAACTTACGCAAAAATATGCAACATTCCAAAAGTAAATATATGGATATATGTAAAGTGATGATATTTTCTTTGTATTTTGTAGAAACTAATTTTCATCTTGTAGATGCATTCACTAGGACTCTTATTAATGAAATGATGGCATATTGGATGGTAATGAGGTTCAAGTCAATTTTGTGTATTTATGTACTTTTATCACCAAGTGACAAGAATGCAATATGAGAAGAATATTATAAGTAAATTAAAAATTGATACATTTTATTTACAAAAAAATTGAGATCAAATTTTAAAAAATGCAAGTAAATAATTTGTTCATTTTAATTTTTATTTTTCAAAAAAGGAAGCAAAATATAATAACTTTCTCTTAATTTTTTAATTTTTAAGAAGATTTGTGAGTTCTAATTATATGATAAAAGATTCTCTTAAAATTGTTACACATTTAAGAATTGAAATTGAAATTTAATGTTATAATTTGTGGATAATTGGAATTCAACATGCATGAACGCCAACATCAAATTGAATTAAATAAATTAAGAAGAATTTTTTCACAATTTTGATTATACATATATACTTGTCCATACAATTTATATAATTGTTTGCATAATTCGCCACGAGTTAATTTTCTTATTCTTTATACACTTTCATTAATTTTTCTTCTTTTTTAATATATATATATATATATACACGTTGAAATATCAAACAAGCTAATGATGTAAATCTTAAAGAGATCTCAAGCCTTATGCTGAAATATATCTTCACACACAGCATATTATTAGTAATCCACAAGAAAATTTTTCAGAATTGTTTGGTGTTGATATTTTATTATATTTTTCAGCTCCAACAAAAAAAAAAAAGAAGATATTCTTTTATAATTTTACCATGAGTTTTTAATTTTGATAATTTTACACATCAATTTCTAATTAGTTACATCAATAATTAAAATTTTAAAAAATAGACCTAAAATTATAGGTAAAGTATGAAACAAAGTTTTTTCATGTAAAAGAATAAATAAATCAAATATTTTATGATTCTTATTTAAAATTTTAAAATTATTGATAAAAAGAAAAATACACATTTAAAAAAATTGAAGTTATTTTGCTTCAAGTATCTTAAATACACTTTAATTTTCTTTTTTGTTACATAAAGTGACAATATTGACCGTACTCTTTTATTTAATAAAAATGGTAATGGTTACATTTTTTTTGTCATCCATAGTCACAATTATTAAATGCCGATAAGTTCTTTAAACAATAAATTCAAATAATATGTTTATATGTAATTCTTTTTACCTAACTATTCCTGCTTTTTTTCTCATCAAAATTTATTTTAGTTCAAAGGAAAATTTTCAAGTTTTTTATTAGATTTTATGCAAAAAAAAAAAAATTATTGATTTTATGCCATGGTTTAGGTAAACATCTAAAAATTAAACAATACACTTTGATTTGTTATATTTTATTAAAATAATATGAAATTTCAATGGACCACTATTTTATTAATAATAACGACAACTATATTTTGGATGAAAACTAATGTATTTTTAATTACATGCAAAAATCTTAGATTTTTGTTGTATAAATTAATTTTATATGGGAGGACACTTTATGTTTGTTTCTATATAAGAAATTTTTAATATAATAAATTATTAAAATATTATATAAAAATATCAACAGAACATGCTCGAAAATGTCATTAAAATTTCGAGATGTTATAACTTTTTCCAAATAATCTCTGATTATTGACATATCAATTAAAAAGAGAAAAAGAATTGGAGTCAGTTCCATTTAAAATATTGAAGTGCAAATAACCGCTCCGAAACAAGGACTCGGCACGTAAAACATTAGAACTGGACTAGGCATGGGCCGAGCGAACACAGGCCCTCTCTACCACAAATTATGACGTAGGCTCTCCCAATTGGGCAGACCTTAGGGCAGCACCCAATGGAGGTCACTAACTGAGGCCATGGGCCTTCTTGACTCCGCCCAGGTAAGTATGGAAGCCAGATCCATTAAGCTTATTGTTTATAGCCACGATCCCATGTTCTATGCTTGTATTTTGTTGAAGTGGGATATATTTCATTATTAAGCTATCTTCTTCTCCCGTTCCAATTCCTTGGCCCTAGAAAACATGCTAAGATTATAGCAAAATCAAGAACGTAGTTATGCAGTTATGAATATAGACTCATATTGTTTGTCATTGATAGCATTCATCTAAACCAACACCATCGGTGTGGATGTATGTCATTCCAGTAAAAAGTGATCGGGGAGGGTTTACATTATTACTTATTACTTAAGCTTTCTTTCAATCTCTCTGAAGTCTTTATTCTCAAGCTTTCAATTTTCAAGCTCCCACTTAAAGTGACCGCAGAAAACACAATCTCATAAACTTACATTTGTTCTCTCTCATTTAGGTCATCGTCCCACTTAGAGATCAAAGGCACCATCAGTCATTAACATAATATGATTGATGAGACAGACAAAAATCAATCACAAATAGTACCTTTTATTTTCCATAGTCTAATTTGTTATTTAATCTACTATACAATCTAATATAGTTTGTCACTTTTTATTGTTGAAATTCTTCATTGCATATCTTAAACCAATACAATGCATTTGTATAACTTTTATTAATTATTATATTTTTTTAATTATCATAAATTTATCTTTTTTTTAGAAAATTTGACAAGAAGTTTAATTGGACAATAATTTTTTTTAATTCTATATTAAAAATAAAAAAAATACTCTGCGATGGAGTATTATCAAAAAGAAGAAAATACATTGCTACAAGAGATTTTTCATTTAAAAAAAAGCACAAGATTATGTATAATGACACAAAGGAGAGAGAATTTACATAATTCTTATTAGATATTTACTAAAAAAGTAAATTACATTATATTTCAAATCATAGTGAGAGTTATTATTTATCTAAAATTATAAGCAATCAAATTTAAAGTAATTCAAATTATTAAATAAGGAAAAATAAAAAAAAATTCAACTATTCTATAATAATATTAAACCACTTGCAAAATTTAATAGAGCAACTAATCAAAAAAAGAGGATGATAACATTTAAACAAATGAAGTTAAGTAACAAAATAAATAAATTAAGAACAAAAACGATGTGTATTAAAAGTAGAAATATAAATGAAAAGCAGAAAATAATATTATTATGATAATTAAATTTATGAGTTATCTTTATAAAACAATAATAATAGTTTTGAGGGCCTATCATCATATATACCACATGACCAACTGACCTCTTTCTAAATCTTATGTATAAATTACAAATTTTGTGTCTAAATTTTTTATTTTTTTCTATTTTAGTATTTAGATTTTTTTTATTCAATAAAGTGTTTGAATTGGTAAAATTATTTTCAATGTAATATTGTTCTCTAATCTAAACTATCAATGATTACCACGTGAAAATCCATTTGACCTAATGTCATATTTTATATATTATTTCAATAAGTTATGTATGGATACACAATTTTTTCACTTGAAATGTAGAATTTGTTCTTTTTTTTTTCTTTTTGTATATATTTGAATAAATTTTTTCTAACATTATAGAATTTGTTCAAATAGATAAAAAAAATTAAAGTCTATATTTAAAGTAAAAAAAAAAAGATTATGTATCCAAATTTTAGATGCATAATTAGTTGAAATAATGAATAAAATCTAATATCAAGTTAGATAGATATAATGATATTACGGATTTTACCAGTTTAAATTAAAGAAAGTAATATATTGAAAATGATTTTACCAATTTAAACATTTGATTGAATAAAAAAAATTGTGTAAACATCAAAATTAAAAAAAATTTAAAAAATTCGGAGATCAAATTTATAATTTACCCAAATCTGATTCTACCCATAAGTGCCAACTGCTAAGCCTGGGCCCAGTCACTCGTCCATTTCCGTTAGTACGCCTAACCTTGAAAGGCCTAACCCATCACTCACATTAGCAACCAAAAATAGAATTGCTAGGTAATGATGAATACAACCCATCGTTAAGATCCACTTTTGTTGCTAAACTTGTAGCACCGCATTTACGCCTAAATTTATAATAGAGATTAGGGATGAGCAAAACTGAACCTAATCAATCAATTCGATTCGATTCAATTCGGTTATTATTTTAATTCAATTTGGTTTAGTTGTTATTTTTTAAAATTTTAATTTTTGATTTGATTTATATAGATAAAAATCAAATAAATAGAACCATAATGAGACAAAAGATTTTTTGTAATTGTGCAATGCCTTTTAAAGGCATTTATGTGTTTCAATGTCAAGAAAATGAAACCCTAGTTCTTACACTAACACGCTGTCACTTCACTTTCTATTCTCTTTCTTCTTTCTTCATTTTTTTTTATTTTACCTATCTCATCTTCTCATTCTTCTTCTTATTTTTCTTATCTTGCCTATCTCATTTTTCTCAATTTTTTAAAACTAGATAAACATAAATTTAGACTATAATCACATATCTATTTTTCTTCTCTTTCTATTTTCAAATTATTCACATAGGATTTATATATTCTCTTCTACTTGATATAAATTATGAGTTTACAATATATCCATGTGAGTTTTCATCTCAAAATCTCATATAAACATTTCTAAAGAAGAGAGGTGAATCAAAGGGGTGTAGCAATTGAAATTAGTTCTCATGAATTTACTTGTGGGTTGATCACCATGTCACCTCTCACTCCCTCTCAGCAGTCATCACTTAATTGGGTAATAGTTGTTTTTTTTAATTTCAAAATATAAATTTGTTATATCGATCTATTTTGTTTGTATTTTCATTTGTTTAGTTAAAAATTTAAAAAATTTTAGATTAATTTTTGTGTACATTTAATTTTTAAGGTTAATATTTTTGTTAAATCATTTAGATCTCTATAATTAATAATTTGGTTTAATTTATTTATTTTAAGATTAATTTTGTAATTGTGCGCCATTTTTTTGGCACTAAAATTAGTGATAAAAATGTATGTTGGTAACTTTTGCCCACACATCCATTGCAAAAATTTTCATGATCATCAATTATCACCTTCATGGTTAATCCATCATAAGTCTGTCAGCAATTAATCACAAAATAAGTTTTATTACTAACTTTCATCAATGTTGCAATAGATTCTAGTAGCAAAATTTATATTCTTACGCGACTGGATTCTGTAGAGAAGTCAATGGCGATAGCTTGGCCTTTGTGGAATCATCCAAATAAAATTCTTTGAAGGAGAGTAATCTGATTCTCAATCTAATCACAATTTTTTTTAACATATTTGGAAACATAAAAACTAGATTTAATTAAGTTAATTATTATTATTTTATACCAAATTCAAACTTATTTTATTTAAAATTTAGAAGAAACATCTACATTTATGAAATGAAAAAATATTAAAAAAATAAGCTTAAAGTGAAATGATATAATAGTAAACAAAAAATTCACAAACCAGCAACACTATGCAAATGATGCCAAAGTGGGGGCACGGATTGAACCTTTAGTTAGACAAGTTGCGAATTAATTGCATTCTGCAATATAATTATCATAAAAAAATTTAAATAAATTTATTATTTATTTTTATTTAATAATTAGTTAAAAATTAAAATTAATATAGTGTAATAATTAAAATTTATTATTTTTTACAATATATTATTATTTAAAAAATTACTGTCTAATAAGATTGTTCAAGTAAATAAAATGGTAAAAATAAAGAATTATAATTAAAACAACAATAATAATATAATTATTTTAATAGAAAATTAGTAGTTTTATATTATTGGTTTTTTTTCTTTAATTCTTTTATTTTATTATGTAAAGAACTAAATACTTATTATTATTAAAGTTCTAAAGAGGACTCATATAAAGAAATTTATATATTGTAAAAATTTCTAAATTCTTTTTAAATAAAAAACTTTCTACGCCGTTAAATTTTCTAAATTTATATTATTAAACTTCTTAAATCATTTTTACATGAAAAAATTTTTATATAATTTTTTTTAGTAATTAAGTAAACTAAATATTAACTTATTTATCACATAGTAAAAAAATATATATACTTCATCCATTTCAAAAAAATTATCTGTAAATAATGAGAAGAATAAACTAGTTTGAAAAATTTTGAAAAATATGTATATTTGATAAAGGCAAAGAACCAGCCTTATATACAGATCTACTTTCCTTGTATACAAGCCTATAATTAGGCCAAAATGTAAGGCAATTATCAAGCTTATAATTAAGCTAAATCAAGCCTATAATTGAGCTAAAATTAAGATAATTGCTATAACTAAAAGATAAACACTAAATAAGGAATTTATAGTACAAAACATAAAAATATCTATATCAGTAACAACCCCCCTCAAGCGAAGCATCGGATGACCGTAGGCGAAATTTGTGCAAATGTGATGAAAAAAGAATCTGGCCCAATGGTTTTGACAATATATTTGCAATTTGATCCGAGCTTTTAGTGAACCGAATTTAGACAATGTCTCATCGTATTTGATCCTGAATAAAGTGGTAATCAATATGGATACTTTTATTTGGGGTAAAAGATCCAGCTGAAAATGATCAAATCAAACAATCAAGA
>CATIWR010057282.1:0-35076 GCA_949677035.1 Omphalea diandra | reverse complement strand
TTGGGTCATGGGCCTTTCCACATGTTGGGCTCCAATGGATCAAGTTAAAGGCTTTCTTTGAAGAGTGCATATTGTCATCTCCAAACAATTGGGCTTCTTGCTTCTTTTGTTTTTCTTGGGTTAGCCCAATGGTTATTCCTTTTTGTATGAATAACCCAATTGCTTCTTTAAACCTTTTAAGCCTTCCCTTTGTGATTGGGTCATGAAGTTGAAGCGGATCTTTAGACTGGCCTTGGATATTTGCATCACAGAGGGTAGAAGAGGAACTATGGCCATAATGGTAGAGGTATAGCCCTGATTTGTACAAATTATGGAAGAACTTATTTTGGAGAGTGTTGGGGACCTAGAAGGCTTACTTGTTATACTTGTAGATAGCCAATCCATATAAGTCAAGATTGTCTAATGGCTGGTTTGATTATAGGGGATTCTCAGATAGTTGGGCAGAGTAGTGTTGGGGAAAATGTTCATGATACAAGTAGAGGTAGAGGGTGAGGTAGAGGTAAAGGAGGACATGGTGGAACAAGTTCAGTTTTTAGTAGTAGAGAGGTAGCCCATACTCAATCAAGTGCTAGAGTTTATGCTATCACTTTTTAAGAGACTCTAATAGCTCTCCAAGTTATTTATGTTACAATTTATAGTTGTGATTTAGATGCTCGTGTTTTGATAGACCAAGGAACTATTCATTCATTTATGTCTTTAGAATTTGCATCATGTAATTGAATCCTTAAGATATGATTTAGGTGTTTTGATACCTACTGGAGGTATTGTGATTGTAAACAAAGCATGTGGAACTTATACAATGCTAGTGTGTAGCGTTGTATTGCCTATAAATTTAATATTGATGAACTTTAAAGAATTTGATGTTATTCTAGAAATGGACTGTTAGCAAAACATCATTTAGTTTTACATTGTCATACTAAAGAATTAATGATGGTATCTTTAGGACAACTAAGAGTTATATTTGTTGGGGAGTGCAAAATTATTCCAATTTGTTTAATCTCAACTATTCAGGCTTTTCAACTAATCGAAAAAAGGTTGTGATGCATTTCTAACAAGTGTGGCGGATACTATCATTCCTAATTTGGGTTTGGTAGATATTCTTATAATGAGAGAGTTTCCAAAAGTATTTCTTGATGACTTGTTGAGTTTGCCACCACTTAGAGAAGTTGATTTTAATATTAAGACCTTGTTAGTAGTGGCACCTATTTCTATTATACCATATTGAATGGTAGTAGTGGAACTACAAGAATTAAAGAAACAATTAGAAGAGTTGTTGTAAAAAGGTTTCATTCCACCTGGTACATCCTTTTGAAGGGGCACCAGTGTTATTTATGAAGAAAAAGGATGGGAACATGCAATTGTGTATTGATTGTAGGCAATTGAATTGAGTAATAGTAAAGAATAAATATCCCTTACCAAGAATTGATGATTTGCTTGATCAACTTCGAAGTGTAATAATATTTTCAAAAATTGATTTGAGATATAGGTATTGGCAGTTAATGGTTGCTAAGCTAGACATGCCAAAAATCTATTGTTCATACTAGGTATGGTCACTATGAGTTCCTTATTATGCCTTTTGGGTTAACTAATACATCGACAACATTTATGGAATTAATGAATTGTACCATCCAGCAATATCTTGATTAGTTTGTGATTGTGTTCATTGATGACATTCTCATATGCTCATAAAATAATGAGTATGAGCAGCATTTGAGAATCATATTGCATATCTTAAAGGAAAAATAGTTATATGGCAAATTCAACAAATGAGACTTTTGGATGGAACAAGTGGTTTTTTAGGGCATATTATGTCCAAACATGGTGTTCAACCCGATCCTGCTAAAGTGAAAGCTATTTTGGAGTGAGATCCACCCAAAAATGTATTAAAGGTGCATATGTTTCTTGGGTTAGCTGGTTATTGTAGATGATTTGTGGAAGCATTCTCCATTATTAATGGGCCATTGACAAAATTATTATGGAAAAATGTAACATTTAAATTGGAGTATCAATGTCAGTAAAGTTTTGAGGAACTAAAGAAGAGATTGACTATGACACCAATATTGACATTAACATCGACAAATGATGGATTTGTGGTGTACACTAAGACTTTAGGATAGGGATTAGGTTGTGCAATTAATGCAACAAGGAAAGGTGATAGCATTTGCTTCTTAACAACTAAGGACCCATGAGCGGAATTATCCTACACATGACTTGGAGTTAGCAGCCATTGTCCATGCCTTGAAAATTTGGAGGCATTACTTATATGGATGATCATTTGCCATTAATGGAACTAGCATATAATAATAGCTATCACTTCAGTATTGGTATGACACCATATGAAGCTTTATATGACAAAAAATATAGAAGTCCAATTTGTTAGGATGTTAAAGGGATGAGGCAATTAAAGTATCCCAAGATGATGCTGAATGGTGGCAAAAATCCAAGTAGTCAGAAGATGTTTACAAGCTACTCAAGAAAGGAAAAAAAAAGGTATGTTGATAGATATAGATGAGAAATGAAATATTAAGTTAGAGATAAATATTTTTAAAGGTTTCACCATGGAAAGGCATTATTAAGTTTGACAAATAGGGAAAGTTGAGTCCAATGTACATTAGGCCCTATGAGATTATAGAGAGAATTGGGCCTTTGGCATATTGATTGGCATTACCAGTAAAATTATCTCAAATATATGATGTGCTCCATGTTTCTATGCTCCGAAGGTATCAGTATGGTCTTAGCCATATATTATCAGAGCCAGAGATTAAATTATCTGATGATATGACTTATCATGAAAAACTAGTTGAAATTCTTTATCAATAACTAAAATAGTTAGTTAAAGTGAGATGGAGCCATCCCTCACTTGAGGAGTTCATTTGGGAAGTAGAGGAACATAGGAGACGACAATATCCCATTTTATTCTAACATTCTGGGAAGTAAAATTTTGAGGATGAAATTTCTATAAGAGAGGGAGAATTGTAACATCCTCAACCCAAATGATATACATTTTAATTATGTTATATTTGAATATATGCATCACATGGCATAAGCATGAAAATAACACTACATTATTGCATTTAAATATGAATATGATGTTTGCATAGTGGCATGAAAAATTGTCACATGTTGTGTACATGTATAGTATTTACATTAATGTTATTTTAGAGCTTATTTAAAAGTATTAAGAGCATATGGGGATTAGGAGATGGATTGACATGATGAAAGAGTGAAGAAGAGGGACTAAAAGAGGAATATTGAACTTCCAACCAATGGCAGTAAGACATCATGATTTTTTCTTATTAGGGTAAGTACATAAATTAAACTTTTCATCTTTTAGGATCAAATGGTGAGACAAAAATGTAAGGGAGTGCATAAAATAAAAAGAAAGAAAGGAAGAAAAGAGGAAGAAAAAGAAGAAGAAGAAGGGGAGGGAGAAGAGTAAGGTAGCTTAGAGGAAACTCTAAGCTTTTCTTTTATTTGGCAAAAGTGATATATCTTTTTCCAACATGAAATTCCTCTATCATGACATGTTAATCATGCATGGTTAGTAAGAATTATGTAGTATTTGAGGTAGAGCTCATATATGGAGTTTGTAGGTTAAGAAAAACATAAATGATTGTGTTGGTTTTGCTGTTAGAGTAGCTTGTTGTACTCACAATTTCATAACCTTAGAAAAGGAATTAGGGAAAGTGTGAACCATAAAAGTTGAAACTTTATGCCCCATCTAAATGAATATGAAACAATTTTGCTTAATTTAGTGTGTGTGAAGAGCTATGGCTCCTTCGTTAGGGCTAGTTCACAACCAATCAAAATTTTCTTAGTCTTTGAATTTTCATATATTTTGATGATCTTATATGTTAATTTACAGAAAGTTAAAAATATAAAATTTGTAGTTCTATATCCCCTCTAATTAATGTGAAATAGTTTTGTTTAATTTATTATATGAAAAGAGATATGACTCATAGATTATGACTGACCCTAAACCCGATGAAACCTCGTCAGTCTTTTAATTCTATTTTCCATTTGATGGCCATATCTATGTCTGACCTATACATTTATAAAATATTTTTACCAAATTTATCATGGTTGATGAGATATTGGCCCTTCAACATGACTGATTGTCAACATGTTGAAAATCTGCTCATCCTAAGATTGAACATTTGTTTTGGTGACTTTATAGACTAAATTAGACATTAAGTAAAATATGAAAAATGTTCCTTTATGTGTTTTGTAACTTCTGGTAAATTAGTTTTACAAATGGATTTGAAAAATTTGAGATATCCCCAATAATGTAAGACATATTTAGACTGAGATGACATTGAAATAAGGCAAATTTTTAAAATTGACCATAAATTATGTAGTGCATATTTTGACTAAATTTTGGATATAGTGTAACCATATAGAATCAGGTCATTTGGATTTGTGAGTCAAAAATAATCATAGAAATAGCCTATCAAGTTCATGATATTTTAATAGAGCATATTTGCATAACAAGATGAAAATATTTCTTTGTCATCATGGATTGATTTGGTGTATTGAAATAGGTCCTCGAGGCATTGAAGATAATATTAGAAATAAGCTATGAACATTCATGGCTTAATAGTTTGAAGGAGGAGGTAAGTAGATAGTTAATGGTACTAAACATGTGATAGGTTAAATAACATGAACATATACTCAATGGAATGAAATGTTGTTTAATAAGATGATATTGATGAATACATTGATGAAAAGATTGTTATACTCTTGAATTATTTATTTTCATGAGACATTCATAAATTATGACTAGGGAATAGATGTATGTTATGATTTAAGCTACCAAAGTTATTGGTGTTGTCATTAGTTGTTATATTGCTAGAATTTTGTTGGATTTATAGTTGATTTATTGAAAGACTAATACTTGATAACGTTGCAACAATATTCATAGTCTAGCCTATGTGGCAACCAAATATGATAGTTTATGTGGCAACAACATTTGATAACATTTGTAGTAATGATATCTATAGCCTATGTGGCAACAATATATAATAGCTTGTGTGCCAATAGCATTCAATAGTTTGTGTGGCAAGGATATCTATAGCTTTTGTGGCAACAATATTTATAACCAATGTGGCAACCAAATATGATAGCTTTTGTGGCAATAATATTTATAACTAGTGTGGCAACCAAATATGATAGTCTATGTGGCAATGATATCTATAGTCTATATGGCAATAATGTATAATTGCGCGTGTGGCAATAACATTTGATACCCTATGTGGTAGTGATATTTATAGCCTATGTGGCAACCAACTATGATAGCCTGTATGGAAACAATATTTATTGCCTATGTGGCAACCAACTATGATAGTCTGCATGGCAATAATATCTCTAACTTTTATGGCAACAATATATAACAACCTATGTAGCAATAACATTTGATAGCCTATGTGGCAATGATATCTATAGCCTGTGTGGCAACTAAATATGATAGCCTATGTGGCAACAATATTTATAGCTTATGTGGCAACAATATTTATAGTCTATGTGGCAACCAAATATGATAGCATGTGTGTCAATGATATCTGTAGTTTATGTGGCAACAATATATAATAGCTTGTGTGGCAATAACATTCAATAGCATGCATGACAATGATATATATAACCTATGTGACGATAATATAGACCAACTCATATGGCAATAACATTTGATAGCCTGTATGGCATTAAAGTGTAAAAACTATTTATTTCGTGCTTGGATATAATAATGAGTTATTTATATTTAAATGTTTGATATATTATTTGAGATTGAAGTATCATTATGTGTTTACTTACTGAATTTGCAAGCTCACTCTTTTGCATTAAATTTTCTTTTAGGAAGATTAGACTAAAGATTACATCTAGTTTGCATTTCAGAGTTGTTGTCTAGCAGTGTGATAAAGGTTAGGTCAATATGCAGTTTATTAGTATTTTAGTTTGTTTAGCCATGTATACTTTGTTGTAAATTGTTACTATATTGTGGAACAAGATACAAAGTGAGAAAAACAATTAAAAAAAGTTTTTTTTTTAACTATAATGGATAGAATGAGAGAATTTTAATGATGTTGTATCACTTTTGTATTCCATGTCTTATGAACATATTAATGCACCTACTTTAGGAATGATTAGTAAATGGGATGTGACACTATCTTGTCCTAAATAAATCATATAACCATTTTTACAATAATGAATCTTTTCTACTAGTAACCTTATTTCCTTGAATTGATATCTTCATGCTATAGAAGTTTTTTATCATAACAGTATCTAGAGGTAACAACCCTTGCATTGATTGGCATATGACATCATAACACCTTTTAAAAAATGAGGTATTACCTTAATGGTCAATAATCAAGCTATTTGTGGATTTCTATGTGTGTGTGTGTGTATCCTTTCTTATTATAGTGTAAGTAAGGGGTTGGTCCACAGGTAAGCAAAGTGAATCAAGTATTAGACAACTAAGTACTTTAAATGTTTGAGATAACAAAGTAAATCAGAGAATAAGCAAAACTAAACTAACAAAGCAAGTACAACTAAACTTTAACAATATAAATTAAATATATATACAAATCAAACTAGACAACACATATTGAAATGAAACAACCAATGATCATGAAATGTTGCAGACTAAATTGATTGGAGGATCAACCTAATGTCTTTAAGTACTTATCACTAAGTCAACCAAAGATGTCTATGAATAGAACTATACTCACTCTCACTTTTTGTATAATTTGTAAACATAGAAGTTATACTCCATGCCAATCATTTAAACCCTTAGAGTAGATTTCCTCTCTCAAGTCTAATCCTTTAACCTAAGTGAATCTAACTAGTTTTCCATCAAAAAAGCTAACTCTCGTTATGAATCCTTGACTAACACATCGTATATGGTGATCAATAGTATATAACAACAATAATTCACAATCAAACTTAAATTCAAATTCATTCATAGAAAATAAAAATGATAAATTCATTGTTTCATAGAATAGTGTAATGTAGTCTATACAACTTAGGCTACATACATGATTAAATCAAGTAGGCAAACAAAAGAATAATAGAACATAAAAATAGAGAAGAAGAGAAGAATAAAATGAAGATCTAAAGAAGTCTTCACTCTTTGGAAAAGTTGGACTTTTACTAGAACTCCAAAGGAAACTAACTCTAACTCGGAAGAATGCTTCCTTTCAGAAATAACTAACTCTCTCTTTCTAACATTTCTTGATTTTTCTTCAATGCTTTATGAATGATATTTTATGTCTAAATGTAGACTAAGTCCATGTATTTATGAGCCTTGAAGTGCCTTAAGTTGTGCCAGTTTCGAAGAGGTTCCTTTACAAAAGGGTGTGATAAAGAGGAATTGTAACTACTCAGCACAACTACTTTCTGTATGGTCACTATGCTGACTTGGCACAGTATGTCACTACTGCTGATAGACCAACTTCTTCCTTCCTTGCTTAGTTTACTTTGTTCTTCAGTATAAGGCCCTATAATGCACTTGTATGTAAAATTTAAGCTCGAAAAGTCCTACAAAACATAAGAACTATCAAAGTAAAGTTAGGCTTAGAATCATGGAAACTATTGATAAAAAAACAAACTAAAAACAAAAGAAACATAGACATAAAATCCTAAGAATACTATACTAATTGCACCATACTAAGATCCCCTACACTTAGACCTTGTTTGCTTTAAAGCAAGAAACAAAGATCCAAATGGGAACAACTAAGAATGACTTCTCTAAGTCTAAAAGCAATCATACTAGCATGCTCATCTCGATCACAAACTATAGGAATTTAAGAAAAGAGATTAACAACCAAACTTCCAATGCTCAATAATGACAAAACAAACTGAGTTTCATAGTATAAGCAGTAAGATTAACAATTTTCACAAGTTATTAAGAATAAAATCAAGAATATAAAGTCAAGGTGCTAGCCAAACCATGGACAAAAACTTTCATTCCTTAAACTTTGGACTTCTAAGAAGGGTAGTAGCAATTTGTGGTGGGACAAAGAATAAGCACATGTATTAACCAACAATTTGTTATAGAATTTTTAGACATTTTTATAACAAAGTACTTGTGACGTCAACCATCTTTTCAAATGAATGCAAATGAGGAGAATATTGTCTTACACACAACTTACTCAACATGTATCATGTCAACAACCGATTTTATCATATTCATAACTTCATAATTTAAAGTTAGAGGAACACTTAAGCTCTTTTATTTGATTTTCATTGTTTTATGCCCTCATCCATTATTGAAAAATTAGTTATCCATATTATGGCTATATTTTCCTTAAAACTACCTTATTCCTTAAAAACCAAGCTTAAGTCCTTAGCATCTAAGTATAGGTATAGCTAGAATATTAACTAAACATTCTCTAGATTTTGAAGATAATAACAATCGACAAAAAGATAATCTTAAAACTCATACTTGAATGAAACTCAAAACTTTACTAATTAAGCATAGAAAGCTAGTGATTAACATATGAAAAATCTATCCAAATTTATAACCAATATGAACTTATGCTAGCAGAATTATCAATCAAACATGGAGAAGATATGAACATGTTTAAGAGGTGCAAACATAGCATGGTTACTAATCCTGAACATAAAACTAAAAAGCAATAAAAGAAAATAATAAAAGAAGTGTATCTCTCCTCCAAAACCAAAAATAAAGAGTAGGAAAAGGAAAAACTCCCCTAATTCTCTATGATGGTGGAGGTGACTCAATGTTATAATTGGAATTGGTGAAATTTTGATTCATGTTGTAGTCCATACTACGTTGATGCCTTTTAGTTCCATGGGTACGAGTCTCCACAATAACTAATTATCATTGAATCTTCATTTGGTTGTCAAGAACTTACTGTTATAATGCAACTTTAATACTAGAAGCACTTAGATCTTCATGTGTCGGTACTGACTCAACATGGACAGCCTCTTGATGAACATCTTCCTCATGATCTCTGTGAAAAACATCCACTTCAATCTCCTCTCCCATAACTTATGGTGGTGATAATGGTTCCAACATGATCTTCTTCTTATCGGGATAATTTGAAAATTGGTATCTATAACTTCTCCTCATATGATAGCTTACTTGGTAAAATAAGAATACTCAATAACACGAGTTAAAGCATCGAAGTTCACGCATAAAACCTTAGCAATAATAATGACTACATGACTATGGGTGAGAGGGTTATCCTTATATACAACACAAGCCAAGAGTTTATTAAAAATCCAATATGTCCAACAAACTTTTTTTTTGTATGAAAGCACCATATAGAAAAACAACTGTTGGATGAAACTCAATTAAACCCTGATTTATGAAAAATAACACATGCAAGTACTTTATGCAATAGCCAATATGTAAGATTTTTAATAAACATGGCTTTACCTTTCTTATGGTTAAATGGTGTTTGGCAATCCGTTCAGAAAGTACAAAACTCATCAACATCAAAATTCTTAGGCATCATACAAATACCATCCTTTTTAAACCCGAAATGCTTATGCATGAACGCATATGTGTGTTAGTGTGTTTTTCCTAACATTTTAAATTCTAGAATATGGGAATCGTTTGGATGAAGGTTTAAGGATGTGTAAAATTCAGTGATAAAGCCAACATATATATGTTCTTTCATAGAAACAAACTTGTTAAGGCCACATGACGATAATAATTGAGGTAAAATGCATGCCAATATCATGAAGATGAGAAGAGAAAATATACTTACAAGCCATAATTTCTCTAAATTTAAGATTAGCAAACCTTGCACCTTCTTCATATGTAAAGATAGGAAACTTGCCTCAAAAAGTGTTGGCTAGGTCTTCTTCTTCTTCTTCATGATGATCTTAAGGCCTTGATGATGAAAAACCTTTGTTTCTCCCTATGATTTGTGATTAGAGAAATGTAGAGAGCAGAGAAGGTGGAGAATGTGAAATAATTATAGAGAAATGAAAGAGAAAAGAAGAAAATGATTGATGGAAGAACATGGGTGTAGAGAATTTATGAAAGAATAGTAGAGAATGAAATAAAGAAAATCAAATGTTTAAAAATTATGTGGTAGAAATGTGAGTTGTTATGGAAGATGAGAGCTAAATAGAAGAATGGAGGAAAATCAAATGTTTAAAAATTATGTGGTAGAAATGTGAGTTATTGTGGAAGATGAGAGTTAAATATAAGAATGGAGGAAAGTTAAAAGGTGATAAGTTATGACTTTTGAGGGAAAGGTCACAACCTTTCAAATTTGAATTTGAAAATGGGTGAAATAGTATGTAGGTAGAAGAATGTAAACATGTGTTAAAAAAATAAAAAGTAAAAACTAATACTTATTTTTTGAAAACTAGTAAAATTAAACTTAGAGGAAAAGATTTAAATGGTATAATTATTTAAAAAAATTGGTTTTAGGGATGGGTGTGCTGACTCGGCATATCGATGTGAGTTGTCACACCCGATTGCTAGATGATTATTGTGTCGAGTCGAGACAGCCATCATGACTTGACACAGTCTTTTCTCCTTTTGATTTTAGAAAAGAAAAATTTGTTATTCCACCAAATGAAAATGCAATGTGTTATAAACTTTAAAATAGCGAAAATGAAAGAAAATAAAAATAAAAAAGAAATGAAGAGACTAGAATATTAGTGAAGTAAGAAATATTATTTAGGGTAAAAAAGGTAAGTATGAAAATGTACCACGATGGTTTAGGGTGTTAATGCATGAGGGATTGTAATCCTTTTGTCAATTTGATCACTAAAAATATAAGGATTAAGTTGATGTCCTTTTACCTTAAAAATTTCACCCATAGCATTTACTATCTCAACAGTACCTTGTGGAGAGACTTGCATAACTCGAAACGGTCCAGACCACTTAGACTTCAACTTACCTGAGAACAACTTCAATCATGAATTGTATAAGAGACTAATTTGACCTTTATGAAATTTTTTCTTTATAATGTGTTTGTCATGCCATC
This sequence comes from Omphalea diandra, assembly GCA_949677035.1. NCBI lineage: Eukaryota > Viridiplantae > Streptophyta > Magnoliopsida > Malpighiales > Euphorbiaceae > Omphalea > Omphalea diandra. Next base: position 24,109 of record CATIWR010057282.1, on the reverse strand, counting down.
TCTTAGTCTAATCCTTATAGATCCTTGCATTTTCATAATCATTATCTCTTAATTCTTCTAATTCATTGAGCTAGAGAAGTCTTTTTTTTTTTTACTCGCCATAGTGAGATCTAAGTTCAAAGCTCTTATAGCCCAATATGCCTTACGTTCTAACTCATCTGGTAGATGATAAAATTTCCATACACCAATTGATAAGCAATTAACCTAATGCGTGTCTTGAATTTCGTATGATATGCCCATAAAGCATCATCAAGCTTCAATGCCCAATCTTTCCTTATATAAGAAATCGTTCTTCTAAGAGTCCATTTAAGTTCTCGATTACTTACTTCAACTTGGCCACTGGCTTGTGGATGGTATGAAGTAGTTATCTTATGTCTTACTCCATACTTCTTTAATAGTGACTCAATGATATTGTTGCAAAAATGAGAGCCACCATTACTTATAAGGGCTCTAAGAGTACCAAACCTTAGAAATATGGTTTTCTTAATAAACTTCTTAACAATATTTAAATCATTGGTAGGGGATGCTATAGCTTTAACCCATTTGGAGATGTAATCTACCAAAACTATGATGTATTTATTCCCTAAAGAGCTTGGAAATGGACCCATGAAGTCCATTCCCCAAACATCAAAAATTTGTACCTCTAAAATACCTTGCAAACGTATCTCTTACTTTCTTCCATTATTTCCAACCCTTTGGCAATGATCACAAGAAATAACAAAGGTGTGAGCATCCTTGAAGAGTGAAGCCACTAAACCCTGATTGAAGCACCTTGGAAGCTATCTTTTGTGCACCAAAATGGCCACCAACATCCATAGAATAACAGTACCTCAATATATCTTGTACCTCCTCTTGCGGAACACATCTTCAAAATCAAAACCATCCTCGCATCTTTTGAAGACTAGGGGTTCATTCTAATAGTAGTATTTAACTTAATTTAAGAAATTTTTTTCCTTTGACGATAATCCATATTGTATGGTAAAACACCACTCACTAAATAGTTTGCAATGTCAACGAACCACGAAACTTCCTTACTTGCAATACTAAATAGTTGTTTTCACACAAACGTCATAGTAATAGGCACTCCATCATCTTGCTTTTGTAACGCTTCTTGGTCTCGTCTTGAAAAATGATCCACTATAAGGTTCTCACTACCTTTTTTTATCTCTAACCTCCTAATCAAATTCTTCAAGCATCAAAATCTAATGAAGTAACCTTGGCTTAACATCTTTCTTCTTCAAGAGATATTTGAGGGTTGCATGCTCTGAATAAACTATAACTTTTGACCAACCAAATATGCCATAAACTTGTCAAAGGAATATGTAATTGCTAGAAGCTCTTTTTCTATGGTAGTGTAGTCAATTTGAGTAAGATCAAATAGGTTGCTTGTATAATGCACAACATATGGCTTTCCATCTTTCTTTGACCTAAAATGGCCCCAATAGTGAAATTGTTTGCATCACACATGATTTCAAATGGCAAATTCCAATCCAATGGTTGCAAAATTGGAGCTGAAATAAGTGTCTTCTTTAATTTTTCAACAGATTTGATACATAACTTATCCTATTGAAAAATCGGATCTTTTCTAAAAGATTACACAACGACTTGGCAATTTTAGAAAAATCTTTGATGAACCCTCGATAAAAGCCAACATGTCCTAGAAAGCTTTTTATATCCTTTACATTCTTTGGTGGTGGCAAGTTAGTAATCTCTTCTGCCTTGACCTTATCAAGCTCAATACCCCTATTAGGTACCATACGACCTAAAATAATTCCTTCTTGGACTATGAAATGATATTTCTCATAATTCAAAACTAATCCATTCTCAATACACCTATCTAACACTTTAGAGAGATTTTCTAAACAATGAGAAAAATTGGTACCATAAACACTAAAGTCATCCATGAAAACTTCAACACATTCATCAATTAGGTCACTAGAAATAAAAAAAAAAATGCATAATTGAAATGTAGCAAGTGCATTACATAAACCAAATGACATAAGCCTAAATGTTAAAGTACCATATGGACATGTAAATGTAATTTTACTTTGACCATCAAGATGAATAGGAATTTGATAAAACCACTAAGGTCGTTTAAATAACAAAAGAATGAAAACTTGGCCAACCTTTCTAAAACTTGATCAATAAATGGTAAAGGAAAATGATCTTTCCTGGTTACCTTATTTAGATTCTTATAGTCAATACACAAACGCCAACCCGTGATAGTCCTAGTGGGTACTAAATCATTAGATTCATTCTTAACAACAGCCAAGACACCCATTTTGGGGATGACTTGGATAAGACTCAACCAATTGTATCACTTATAGCATATATGATTCCATTATCAAGAAATTTCATGATTTCATTCCTAACCACTTCTTTATGAGTAAGGTTAAGTCTTTTTTAAGCCTTAATGGAAGGCTTAACATTATTCTCTAAAAGAATTCTATGCATGCCAATTATCAATTTCACCAATAGCATCTACTCTAGCATAAGCTTTAATAGGTGATGCTTCATTCATCATCTTAAAAACATCAAACTCAATAGACTCATTATTAACTTCTAATGCAATCTTCCCTTTCTTCATATCATCCACCATACCGACTATAACAAGGAATGGTCTACAAATAGAATGAGAGTTTCAGGATCCTCTTCCATACTAATGTAACAAAATCTATTAGAATCACAAACTTTCCAACCTTGATAGGCACATTTTCCAAAATAACAATTGAGTATTTAACCGACTTGTCTACCATGGATAGACCTATGGTAGTTGGCTTTAATTCACCAACATCAATTCTCTTATAGATGGAGTAAGGTGTAAGACTAACACTTGCACATATGTCATATAAAGTTTTATCAAAGTTAGTACCACCAATGATATAAAGAACAATAAATGAACCTAGATCTTTCATTTTTTGTAGTGGTTTAAATAAAATGACTTGTGATTCTTCAATAAAAGCTACAAATCCATCTTTTTGAAGTTTGCTTTTATGATTGATGATATCTTTCAAAAATTTCCCCCATAATGGCATGTCTATTATATCTTTCATAAATTAAACCGTAATAGTGATGTCCTTAAGATATTCTAAAAACTCTCCAAATTGCTTATCTAAGCTTTACTTTAATAACCTATGTGGGAGAGGTAAAGTAACTAAGTTCACCTTAGTCTCATCATAGGTATTGGACTTTTCCTTCTTTGGGTTTCTCAAGCTTTGTATCCTCAGAAGTCTTTTCATCATGACTTACTTCAATCTCCACTACATGATTATCAATCATTAGTCCTTTAGATTAGGAATTTTATACTTCCTTGCCACTTCTTAATGTAATTGTTTGACAAGTCACCATTTGTTGAAATTTTGGTTGATTAGGGAGCTTTCCCATAATTTTAGAATTATTAGAAGCTGATTGGGCAAATTGGCTTAAACATATGATTATTGGTAGCTAGTTGTCAATCTTTGAATCCAATTGCTTAAATTGATCCATGGTTTACTTATTGGTAGTCATTTGTTAAGCTATGAATTATTCAAAAAGGACTTCAAGGTTAGGCTTAGGTGGTGTAGGTTGTATAGATTGTCTCATTGGGAAACCAAGTGGGTATTTATTAGTAGGGTTGAATAGAGGGTTAAGTTGTGCGGAGGTGTTTGACTAAAAGAAACCAAGATGGTTCCTCCATTATTAGTTAAAGGCATTTGGCATAGGTCCATTTTGTTGGTTGTAACCTCCTTGAAGAAAGTTAACTTGCTCTTTGAAACTGGCTTAGCAATCATAATGTACATGAGGCCTACCATAAAATTCACATGAGACATTTGTACTCTCCACCGCATTGATTTGTGACTTGATGATCAACTTTGTCAAGGCATCCACTTTTTTAATTAACATGTAAATACTTTCCAACTTAATCATTACCCTTACTTTAGCCACTATTGTTTCTTCACCTATATATCCTTGTGAGGCAAGTTCTTGTAGTAATGATATCGCTTTGATTGTTGTCATTATCATCCATTTCCCACTAGCACCTGCATTCATAATGCTCTTATGTTCATCAATCAATCCATTATAGAAAATTTAGGGAATCATCCATTCCGGCATACCATGATGAGGACATTATCTTTCAAGCTCCTTGAATCTTTCCCATATAGCATAAAGTGTCTCACCCTTTGCTTGTTTGAATGTGGAGTTCTCATTTTAGAGTTTTGCTATCTCTTATGGTGGAAAATACTTATGAAGGAATGCTTGCTTCAATTGAACCCATGTCGTAATACAGTTATGGGGTAGACTAGCAAGCCGCAATTGTGTTTTCTCCATCATTGAGAATGGAAATAGTCGCAATCTTATTGCATAAGACACCATTAATCTTAAAGGTTGTACAAACATTAAGGAAAATGAGAGTATGAGCATATGGATCCTCACCCATCAATCCTAGAAATTGATTGTTTTGCACCATTTGTATCACACATAGCTTAGTTTTAGAGTTGTTATTGGCAAAGGTAGGAGCAACAATTCCTCTGAAATTCTCCGTTATATTAGGCATAGTGAAATCGCCTAAGGTTTTTCTTTCTTGTGTCATTTCTTGTTGATTCGATTCTTATTCTTTTTATTCAATAAGTAATCTTCTTTCACTGCACAAACGACAAAGAATTCATTCAATTTTTGGGTCAATACTATCAAAACTTTAAGAACAATGCATAAAATCAATCAATGTATAGAAATATAAACAAATAAAAACAATAAAACTAAAATTCCTAAATCAACCTTTCGTTAATCTAATCTAATATTAATTCAATTAAACTTTGGCTTCCCCAGCAATGGCGCCAAAATCCTTGTTTGCGGGTTTCTTTATATATGTGTGTGTGTGTGTGTGTGTGTATCCTTTCTTAGTATAGTGCAAGTAAGGGGTCGGTCCACAAGGAAGTAAAGTGAATCAAGTATTAGACGACTAAGTACTCTAGATGATGTTAAGATAACAAAGTAAATCAAAAAATAAAGCAAACCAAACTAACAAAGCAAATAAAAATAAACTAATCTAATAATAGAAATTAAATATATATGCAAATCAAACTAGACAACACATATTCAAATGAAATAACCAATGACCATGAAATATTGTAGAATGAATTGATTGGAGGATCAACCTAATGTCTTTAAGTGCTTATTTATAAGTCAACCAAAGATGTCTATGAATAAAACTATACTCACTCTCGCTTTTTGTATAATTTGTAAACATTGAAGTAATGCTCCATGCAAATCCTTTAAACCCCTTAAAGTAGATTTCCTCTCTCGAGTATAACCCTTTAACCTAAGTGAATCTAATTGGTTTTCCATCAAAGAAGCTAACTCTCATTATGAATCCTTCACTAACACATCATATATGGTAATCAATCACATATAACAACAATAATTCATAATCAAACTCAAACTCAAATTTAAATTCATTCATAGAAAAGAAAATTGATCAATGCATTATTTCATAGAATAGTGCAATCTAGTCTATACAACTTAACATAAATACATTATTAAATCTGGAAAGCAAACAAAAGAATAATAGGATATAAAGAGAAAGAAGAAGAGAGGAATGAAATGAAGATCTAATGAAGTCTTCACTCTTTGAAAAGGTTGGACTTCTGCTTGAACTCCAAAGGAAACTAACTCTAACTTGGAAGAATGTTTCCTTTTGCAAATAACTAACTCTCTATTTCTAACACTTTTTAATTTTTCTTGAATGCTTTATGAATGATTTTTTATGTCTAAATGTAGGCTAACTCCATTTATTTATGAGCCTTGAAGTGCCCCAAGTCATGCCAGTTTTGAAGAGGTGCCTTTACAAAAGGGTGTGATGAAGGGTTGTTGTAACTACTTGACACACTGGTGTAAATCAGCACAACTACTTTCTATATGGTCACTGTTCCAACTCGGCATAGTTTTTCACTACTGGTGATAGACTGACTTCTTCCTTCCTTGCTCAGTTTACTTAATTCTTCGGTCTAAGGCCCCATAATGCATTTGCATGCAAATTTTAAGCTCAAAAAGGTCTACAAAACATGAAACTTATATAAGAACTATCAAAGTAAAGCTAGGCTTAAAATCATGCAAAAATAAAAGAAACATAAACATAAAATCCCTAGAACACTAAACTAATTTACACCATATCATAAGCAATAGTTGATAATTATGAATGGGTACTATATCTAGGCCATGCTTCCTTATCTACAACACATGGCATATTATAAAAATGTTATACTTTAGCATTTGGTCCTTCATCCATAACAGTTGTATGTAATTTTAAACTGGTAGTGTCCATTACCATTTCATGGTATGTACTATGAAATTCATAAGCCACCATTGCAAGAAAGTCTGCTTCTTTCACAACAACAAATTTGTACAATTCTACTCTCACATATGGTTCACATGTTTAATCCACTAATAATTATCAGGTACAAATTCATATTTAGCAATATGGCATTCAATCGTGTAAAAATCCTCGAATTGTCAATTTTGATACCTCCATTTGTTACATGGACATCTGCGAGCACCACAAGTTTTGTTTGAACTAGTGGAATCTTGTTTGTGACTTCATTCTTTTTTTTATCATTAGGGGATCAAGAGGATGAGGTTCATACATTAGTAATAACTCCTAATTATGGTACTAGATTAGACTAACAAGGGGTCCTTTTAGGCCTTACGCAATTTCAAAGCCCTTAGTCCAAAATGGTGGTCATCGGGGGATTAAAAATGGGATAATATGTTTGTACTACCCTTAAGGAATGCAGAGTTACCACTTGACTTTGGTCGAGACAAGAATTCGAGGATGGTAAAATCTAAACCTAACCTAAGTCAATTAGAAGGCCTATTTCATCTTCACCCCACCAGAGATCGAGTTCATAGATTAGGTATGATTAGGGAAAGAGGTTAGGTACCCCCGAAATTGCCCAAATATTGAGATACGACCTTTGGGCATCTTTGGTTCATTTTTAACATTTTAACAAAGTTATTGATTAGTCTAATTATTTCCCTTAAGCACACATCTAAATATGATTCAATTCAATAAACCAAGTTATCAAATCAAAAGGGAAGAAGGATCATGCATCATGGTATAGGGTCTTTATATACATTATCATTCATCCACACACATAATCATCCATAATGGGAGGGGGATTATGTGACATGGCATAAGGTTTTCACATACTTTATCATTCATCCACATAAAAATGTAATCATGCATAATCACATCATCCATTTAGAAAAGTGGTTATGACCAAGTTCATGGTCTAATCACAAGTAACCACCTATACCCAAAAGAAGAAACAAGTTAGGAATGAGTTAAGCTAAAAATAAATAGTAAAGAAAACATAAAGTGAGTAAAGAAAGTCAAACAAGATCTAAGGTGGTCACCATACCATAACTCCATAGTCAAGGTACCTAACATGTGACTAAGTCCATGGTCATCATATTTTACCATCAAAAATAGAAATATATAGCATGTAATACACATGTATGGATGCATGAATCATGGATAAAAGAACAGGAATGGATATATACACACACAATGCTAAGCATTTGGAGGACATTAGATAGTTTTTAGGTAATTATTCACATAGATGAAGTCCTAGGGTTATTAAAATCTTCCTCATTTTGCTCATGAAGAGTTGGAACATTTAAGGCAAAACCTAACATTACAGAAGTTAGAATGCCCATTTCAAACTAAGAAATCAAAGAATCAAAAATTTTATTCACATTACAACATATGAACTCTTGCATAAAGAGGACTACCAAGGTCTTAGAAATTTCAAGTTCCTCACTTACTCATTGCCTTAAAGTGTCAAAATGGAACAAAAAAATAACTTTAAGATCAAAGGAACAAAAGGCATAAAAGCATTCTAATAAGAAAAAAATAATGAAAGTAATTTAGAAAACCAATAAAACTCCATTTTTGAAGTGAATAGACGTCTTATGTCATTAAACCTCACTTTATTCTATCCCTAGAGTCACCAAATATCCTAAAAGATATCCCCAAAAGCAAGAAATTTGACAAAAAGAAGAAAAAGAAAATGTTCTACTATGTTATAGGGAACATGGATTGTACACCAATGAAAAAGGGTTGTACAGCCCAGGAAGAGGGTTGTATAGCCTACCAATAAGGTTGCACAACCCTCATTTTTTAGGTTTCAAAATAGAAAATGAGAAAGACAAAGAGAGAAGAAAATGGGGAAAGGGAGCCGTAGGTATGTCCTAATGATATCTTTACCCTAGAAGCACATAACAAATTCAATATCCTTAAAAAATGCCTAAGGAAATGGACAAATGTGAAGATAAAGGACTAGTTCTACCTTGGAGAGAGTGGTGTGAGGTTAGGGTTCGATTTTTTCTATGTTTGGTGTTCTTTGAGAAGTGATTTCTATAGAGTAACCTTAGGGCTTCTAGGCCTTAGTCTTTCTTCAAAATTGAGGGAAGGGAGTATTTATAAGTGTTGGGCAGGTGCACAATGCTAGAAATAGTTCTTGTTGCATTATGGATGCATCTAATCATAAAGAAAGAGATGAATGTATTACAATTAGGGTTTGCATATGGGTTGAACAGCCATGAGAAGGCTATACATCCTATTACTAGGATTGTACAGCCTTGGGGTTTAAAGAGAGGGACTAGTTTTAGAATGCCCTTTAGTTTAGGGTTTTAAAAAAACTGTATAGTCATGGGGTAGGTTGTGCAACCTTGAATTGAGGGTTGTACAACCAAGCTTGATCGATTATTGGCTGGCAGCCTTAGGATAAGTTTGGGTTTAGTCTTTGAGCTTGGTCTTAGACTTGATCTTAGGCTTAATTTTGGACTTCTTTAAGGTTTCCTAAGATCTTTAATCCCTTCATTTGGGCAATTCCCTTGTAGATTATAGGGATTTAGTTTAATGATTTCATCATTGGGCTTTGTATCCTAAGGCCCAAAATCTTATGCTAATAGTTTGCCACCCTACTTTAGGGGGCTTGGAAAACATGACAGTTGCACAAGACACAACAAAGTATTAGTTATAAACGTGAATACTAGATAAAGGAAACAAAAGGATACAATCTTTTTAGCAACTCCTTAAGCAAGTACTAAGCTTTTTAGCAACTCTTTAGCAAGTACAAGGGTTGATCACCTTAATAGCCTTATAACAAGTATAAGCTTTTTGGTAGTCCTCTAGCAAGTACTAAGTTTGAATTTTGCCTTTTAGCAGCCCTTCTAGCAAGTACTAGGGTTGATCTCCTTAGCAACCTTCTAACAACTACTAAGCTTCTTAGCAGCCCTCTAGCAAGTACCAAGGTTGAATTTCGCCTTCCAATAACCCACTGGTAAGTACTAGGGTTGATCTCCTTAATAACCATCTAGCAAGTACTAAGCTTTTTGCCAATCCTTTAGCAAGAGCCAAGGTTGAATTTCCCCTTTAGTAGCCCTCTGGCAAGTACTAGGGTTGATCTCTTTAGCAGCCATCTAACAAGTACTAAGTGCTTTAACAACTCTCTAATAGCTTTTCTATGAGGTACTGAGGTAATTATGTTAGCTTACTAGCCAGTACCAAGTCTTTTGTATTAGATAACTAGCCTTTCACAGTTACTAGTGCTTTTGCATTTCTTTTTGGGTGCTTTAATCTTTTTAATTGATGACTCTAACTCAAGGATGCCCCCTAGATGATTTGAGATTTTCTAAAATTAGTAAAACTGAATTCATATCTTCATAGCTCTTCTAGCTGTATCAAAGTCTTTTCTCAAACAAAGTCTTAATTGAGTGAGAAATGATCATGGCACAAGAAGGAATCTACACTCACCTCAAGCCTTACTTTGATGGAATCAATTATACTCATTAGAAATATAGAATAGAGATTGTTTGGATAGTGATGTGGTGGATTTATGGAACGTTATAGCAAAGAAATGGAAGCCCCCAACCAAAGTGGTAAATGATAGTGAAGAATTAATTCCAATGGAAGAATGGGTGAAAGCACATAGAATGTCCAATGGGAAGAATAAGAGGGCAATGACCATTCTTTTTAGCTCCTTATCAAGAGAGGAGACTAGTAAAGTAAAACATTGCCTAACTGCCCATAGGATAAGGAAGGAATTAGAGCACTATCGCAAAAGTGTTACACTTATGAAATTAAGTAGAATGGAAGTGCATGTGACAAAGTGGGAGCTCTTCACAATGAAAGATAATGAAAACATCACTGACATGAAAAAATAGAATCCTTTCCATTATCATAAACATGAAGAATTTTGAAAGAATTCTCACCAACCATGAAGTAAACACTACAATTCTCAAATTTCTTTCTTTTGAGAAATTTAGTGCTAAAGTTTGTAGCATACAAGAATCCAATCTAGAGATTAAAAAGGTGTAAATGGATGTCCTTATTAGCAAGCTACTTACTCATGAGCTGGCCTTTAAAAAGGATGAGGAGATGAAGAAAATGAGAGGGCAAGGAGACAAAAATGAAAAAGTATAAAAGAAAACTCTTACTCTCAAATCCTCAAACAAAGATAAGAATGTTGAAGTTATCTGTAGTGATAGTGATAAGAGTGAGAAGGAGGAAGATGAGCTAGCCATGCTCTCAAGGAGGACTAAAGAGCTCATAAAGAAAAGAAAAGATAGGAAGAACTTCAAAAGAGCATCTTTCGATTTCAAAGACAAGAAGAATGAAGTGACTTGCTATGAATATGGAAAATAAAATCACATCAAATTCGAATGTCCTAAGCTCAAGAAAAAGAAAAAATAGGACAAGGAGAAGAAAAAGAGCTTCAAGGCTACTTGGGATGATAACTCAAGTGAGGAAAAGGAAGATGAAGAAGTTGTCAACCTATGCTTCATGGCTCAAGAGGACTCCTCCAATGAGGTAAGTACTTCACATTATTATCATGATTATGAGGACATAAATGATATGGATGATGAGCTTCTTAAAGCTCTAACCTTGAGATGTGATAAATACAAATCTCAAATGAAAACTTATAAGCAAAAGTGTTCAAAACTTAAAGATGAATTTAAAAACTTAAATGATCATATAAGTGGTTTGAGATCTTCTAATGGAGAACTCAAAAAATCCTAAGAAAATCTTTCTGAATCTCCATCCTCTCTTGATTATTTGAGAAAAGAAAATGATTCTTTAAAAGATAAAATTATTGAACATAAAAATTCCATCTCAAGATTTCGCAAAAGGAAAGAAGTTTTGGATACTCTCATTGTATCCAAAGACCACCCTTAGTGCAACATGGTTTTGGATTTATTCGAGCTTCCTCATCTACATCCTCTCCTCCTACACTCATTAGAGCATCTATACCTCAAACTTTTAGTATGAGGTTGTTGGAAAGAAAAGTGTTCCTAGCATTAAGTCACCTATGCCTAAGGGCAAAGGAAAAACTCCTAAAGGCTCAAGAGATAAGTCTCAAAGAGTAATCATGCATACATATATACCAAGAGGCATGCTCAAAGGCACACACACAAAAACTTCTCTTCTACTCCTTATCACTCATGCACTTACATACACTTTGACAATAAAAAGTATGAGAAGGCTCTTACTCATACACAAATTATGCATAGGGAAAGGACTTATAAGTCTTAACTCTAATGCAACTATTGCATGAGGTATGACATATTAATGTCTTTTGCTACATTATAAAGGCACACCTCAAATTATAAGACCCTTCTAAGCCTAACCCCCTATGGACCCAAGTATATTTGGGTACCTAAACAAAGGTAAATTATTTTTGTGTTGTAAGAATGTTTGAAAACCATTAAAGAAGATAATGATTAACATGTGTGGATAGTGGGTGCTCAAAGCACATGACCAAACATAAGAAGCTATTCATAGCCATTAAAGAGAAAGGTGGTAGCAAAGTCAAATTTGGAAACAATGCTAAGGGTAAGGTTATTGACATTGAAACTACTGGTAAGAAAGGTTACTCTTTTATTGATAATGTTCTTTAGTTGAAAAATTGAAACATAACTTATTATGTGTAAATTAATTATGTGACATAGGTAATAAAGTCACCTTTGACCCTAAATAATGTCGGGTTACCAACTTGGTGGATAAGAAGGTGGTCATTAAGGGTGAAAGAAGAGGCAATACCTACTTAATTAACTTAGACAATTTGGCTAACCAGTCTTTTAAGTGTCTTGTCATTATTAGCAATGCATCTTGGCTTTGGCATAGAAGACTTGGACATGCTAGCATGGAACTTTTACAAATTTCATCAAAAGGAGAGCGAGTAAAGGATCTTCTAAAGCTTAAGTTCATAAAGGACAAGACATGCGAACCATATGGACCTTACCAAATGGGCAAGCAACTTTAAACATCCTTCAAAGCAAAAAATGTAATAAGTACATCTAAACCTCTTCAACTCATTCATATGGACTTAGTTAGACCCACTAGGAATGTTAGTCTTAGTGGAATGCATTATATATTTGTCCTTATTGATCACTACACTAGGTTCACTTGGATATCTTTCTTTGCTTATAAGAGTGACATTTTTTATGCTTTCAAAAGTTTTGCCAAAAGAGTTCCAAATGAAAAAGGTTACTTCATTTCTTCTATTAGGAGTGACCATGGAAAGGAATTTCAAAATGAATCTTTTAAAAATTATTATTTGGAGAATAGGATTTCTAATAACTTTTTTACACTTAGAGCACTACAACAAAATGTTGTTGTAGAAAAGAAAAAAAAAAAAAAAGACATTGGTAGAGATGGCTAGAATTATGCTTAATGATTATTCCTTGCCAAATTGCTTTTGGGTCGAAGCCATCAATACTTTATGTTATAATGTAAATCATGTTTTCAAAAGACCCATTCTAAACAAAACTTTTTATGAGCTATAAAATGGTAGAAAACCTAAGCTTTCATATCTTAGAGTTTTTGGGTGCAAATGCTACATACTCAATACTAAGGACAACTTTGGAAAATTTGCCTCTAAAATCGATAAGGGTATCTTTCTTGGCTATTTCACCATTTTCAAAGCCTATAAGGTGTTTAATAAAAAGATTATGGTAGTTAAAGTGTCTATGAATATTATATTTGATGAATCTAGTAAACTTGATCTTAAGAAAGGTTCTCTTATTAAAAATCTTAGAGGTGACTTTGAAAAGTTAAAGCTTGATTAAATGCCAAAAGAAGGTGTGATTGATCTTAAAGGTAATAGGTTATTACAATAAGTTGAAGAACTTTAACCACAATAAGAGGAAAACCAAGCTCACGAACTACCCAAGAATTGGAGATACTCCAAGAATCACACAAAACATCTTATCATTGGTAAGACATCCAAGGGAGTAAGTACTATAACTTAATTATATGTTTTAAATAATAATCTTGCTTTTGTTTCTCAAATTGAGCCAAAATATATTGATAGGGCTCTTGGTGATAAGAGTTGGGTGATTGTTATGCAAGAGAAACTCAACCAATTTGAGAGAAACAAAGTTTGGAAACTTAGTTCTAGGCCTAAGAACCACACGATTATGGGATGCAAATGGGTGTTTAGGAATAAGTTAGATAAGCAAGGTGTTATTTCAAGAGACAAAGCTAGAATGGTTGCAAAGGATTACAACCAAGAGGAAGGCATTGATTATGATGAAACCTTTACCCCCTAGCAAGGTTAGAGGCCATTAGGATTCTTTTAGCATTTTCATGTCACATGAATTTTAAACTTTTTTAAATGGATGTGAAAAGTGCATTTTGAAATGGTTTTATTGTGGAGAAAGTTTAAGTTGAACAACCACTGAGTTTTGAGTATCATATTTTTCCAAATCATGTTTTCAAATTAACTAAAGCCTTATATAGTTTAAAATAAGCACCAAAAGCTTGGTATGAAAGGCTTAGTTCATTTTTTTTACAAAATAATTTTGGAAAACGCAAGGTTGATGCTACTTTATTTTATGAAAGCGCACAATAAGGATACACTCATTGTGAAAATATATATTTATGATATTATGTTTAGTGCTACTAACGAATCTCTTTATGAAGAATTTGCTAAGTGTATGACTAGGGAGTTTCGGTGAGCTCAAGTTCTTTCGTATTCAAATCAAGTCAAACCAAAAAGGGCATCTTCATTAACCAAGCCAAGTACATAAAAGATCTACTCAAAAGGTTTGGCATGGATAGATGCAAGTAGTAAAAACCTCAATGAGTGCAACTATTAAGCTAGACAATGATGAATCGGGTATGTCTATTGATGAAAATAAGTATAAAGGTATGATTGGCTCTCTCCTTTATGTTACCACATCTAGACCTGACATCATGTTTAATGTTTACTTTTGTGCTAGATTCTAATATTGTCCTAATGAATCTCATTTGAATGTTGTTAAAAGAATTCTTAAGTATTTGCATGACAAATTATATTTAGGACTTTGGTATCTTATGAATTCATCTTTTAGTCTTCTCACGGATGTAGATTATGTAAGTAGTTTGATGGATAGGAATAGCATTTCCTGAACTTTCCATTTCATAGGTGAATGTTTAGTTTATTGGTTTAGCACGAAGCAAGATTAGATTGCATTATCCACCACCGAATCGAAATATATGGCAGCGGGTTGTTGTTGCACCTAAGTTCTTTGGATGAAACAATAACTCAAGATTTTAGCAAAGATGTTGATCACATTCCTATCAAATGTTACAACACAAGTGCAATAAATCTTTCTAAGAATCCCATCCAACATTCAAAAAAGCAAGCATATTGATATTAGATATCATTTTCTTATAGATTATATCCAAAATGATAATGTAGTGTTATAATTTATTGATAACAATCACCAGCTTATGGATATTTTCATTAAATCCCTTAATGAAGAAAGAATGAACTTTATCAAAAGCGATCTATGAATGTTAGATGGAAGTTCCCTATGGTGAAAATTGATCTCACTTTATGCACTTCACTATACTTGTCAATATTAATTCATTGTCTGATATGATTGGTGATTGCTTGATAATTTGTTATGTAGGATATTGTAGATGTGTTAATTCATTATGCAATTATGTTTTCAATGCCAAATTGTTTGAATTAATCATCATAATACTATGTTGATCAAATCAAGTTTGGGTCAATGTTTCTTTCACATTTTTTCAAAAATACCTTGTAATTCACGATCGGGATTTATAATTAGCAGACACTACTTACAAGCCTTCTTCAAACTTTGAACCTTTGTTAATTCACTGCCACTTTCTATGATCACCACCATAAAATTTTTCAAATTTTAAATCTGTTGACCGTTGACTACGTTCTTTCCTAAGGAAATCTTAACTGTTAATCATAAATTTCATAAATAACGATCACGATAAGCATGTGGCAACCATGAAATGTTATAACTGTTAGGCATTGATTGATTTGAAATCAAAGGTGCTTCTTTCTTATTCAATGCTTTTTTTATCATTTTATAACCTTTTTCCCCGTTTTATGCCTATTTAAGTCTACTACACACCTTTATATTCCACTTTTATCATCTTTTTCATCATACCTCTCATCTTTTTTCAATTTCTCACCTAGTTTCTCTTCTCTAATATTCTGATGGCACCTAAGAAACTCATAAAAGCATAAAAGGGGAAGGGTGTTGCCTAACCTCATGGCATTCCTCCTCTTCACCTTATGAAGGGAATGATAAAGGAAGAGAAAGAGAGATACAAGGCCAACACCAATAAGATCATCCAACCCAACAAAATACCCTCTTCCTTTCCTCTTGAAACTCTTAGCATCAAAGAAGAAATCTAAGCATTTGTCTCTAACCTTTGGTGGAATGAATTCATTTTTCGTGAAGAACCGAGCTATGAAGGAATCAGACAAGAGTTTATGTGCACCATCACTCTTAATTGAAAGCCATAATCTAAAGCAAGTTTCTAGGATCTTATCTTTAGGGCATTTAGAGACCCTTATTTTATTACTTTTGCTCAACTTTCTTCCATTTTTTAATTTCCAAAACAAATATGATGTTACATTCATTATCTCTTCCCTTAACATCAACTATTTTGAATTTTGGTATGAAATTTCCATTCAAACAAAATATGATCCAAAAACTTCAGCGGTCAAATCATTAAAACCTTAACCAATTGGCTCCTCCATAGAATTATTACCTTTTCTATCAATGCTAGGGATGGTAGGAATGAAAAAGTCTATCAAAAAGACCTAGTTTTTCTCTCTTGCCATACCAAAACTAAGTCCATCCAAATTGGAATTGAAAGATACCTTGTGGATCAATTGATCCATATGAGTACCAAACCTAAGAGCCAATTTCGTTTTCCCTCTCACATCATAATCATATATAGGTTTGTGGGGGCTTTGAATAATGAGAATGAAAATTTTTTCACCAAAAAGTATCTCCCATCCTAAAACTTTCTTGATTTGACCTATTTGATTAATGTTAAGGCTATTCATCTCAACTCTTATATGTATATCTTGGGATCCTATAGGACAAAGAAGCAAGAGACAACTCATGACTTTAAATGAAAGAGGCTAGTAATTGAAGAAGGAACCTAAGAGTCCATTCCATCTTCAAAGTCCAAGGTAAAGTCAAAATCTTGGTCTTCTTCTATCAACAAGAAACTTAACAAGTTGATGAGAATGATCAAGAGAAGGTTCCTTCTTCTCTATCACTTTCATAGTGACTTGGTTGACCTTTAAGAAAAGGTTGGTGCTACTCCATGTCATCTTCTTGATTTTGAAGAATGCGAAGACACCCAAGAAGAAAAAGGTGACCAAGAGGAAGAAGGAGATGAAGCCCAAGGCGGAGGAGATGAAGAATTCATTAAAGATAGTGATGACCATGATGATAATATCTCTCCTACCTTATAATTTTCTTTTAGCTTTATTTATTTTTTTTTTTATTTTTAACCTTTCCTATTTTAATTTTGGCCTAAGTATGTGATCAAATATATTTATATGTTTAACTTATGTTATGTATCTATCTTTTTTTTTTAAATAAAAGTTTGAAGTATGTTCTTTTTATGGTTGATCAATGCAAATTTAGTTTGATGAATAATGTTCCTTCTTTAGTAAAAATTCTAATTATGTTATTTTAATTCTTAATTGATCACCATCATATCATTACAATTATCACTATCATTGCACTATGTGTCATTGCACTTAACCTTACTCTCTTTTTGATTTTGACAAAGGGAGAGAGTTAGTTGAGCGGGAGTATAAATTAAAGGGGAACATTTCAACCATTTCAATTTCACACACTATAAAATACACTTATATATTCTTTATCCTTTGAAAATTCAATCTAAGTTGTCAAAATCAAAAAGGGGGGAGATTGTTATACGAGGTTGGTCAAACTTAAGTCAAAACTCTCTTTTGATCATGATAATATAGATTGAAAGATTCTAATGTCAATTTCAAGTGTTGATCTTGCAAATATTTAGCTAAGATCGCATTGGAATTTGAATGGAAGCCATAGTCTCAAAGATTAAAATTTCCATCCTAATTCGCGAGCATGAATTAGAAGGTCACGATCGCTATCTTGTATAAAAGTTGGATAAATTTGGACAAACAATTTCGCAGATCGTGTTGCAACTGCTACTTTTGTATTCACTTAGAGGGAATCAAATCTTCAACTAAATTATGCTAGGTGTCCCAAAGAACCGTTGGAACATCAAAATTCATGATAGTAAAATAATGGTCAATATCACAATTTTGGTGAAACAACACCTCCATTTGGGTAGACGATTTCGCTATGAGCATCGTGTCTAAAGACTAAAAATATAAACTGTGACTTTCACTATAGCTCAAGGGACGTAATGGCTATTTTTCCTGAAGAACCAATGGTTTTATGCCACATGGACTAGTAGTTAGATATAAATGGGGTTCTCTATTGCGGATTGAGCAAGATCTAATGTTATGTGAATCTCGCAACTGTGATTATACAGTCTCAACTATGAATTTCATATGATAAGCATTAAATACAGGATTTGTCTAGCATACTTTAGAGATTTGGACATAGTTTTATTTGTAACGACTCTTTGGTGGTTGTATCCTATAAATACACCCCCAAATGTACCTGAATGCAATAGAATAACATTCACTATAGCAAAACTCTTGCAAATTTATTTCTCAAGCTTTAAGCAGTCAATTTATTGTATTTGAGTTAGTGTTGTTTGGTGTGAGCATTAAACACCATTGGGTTTGGGTTTGAGAGTTAGCCTTTGATTGTAAAACTCTTGTTTAGGTTGAGTGTTAGCCTTGTGAAACATTTGTGAGGTTGTGTGTGGGCCTTTGTAAAAACACAAGTTGTTAAGTTAGGTGTGAACTTTAAAATATCATTAGAGATTAGTGAAAAATTAAGGAGTGGATCTAGGGTTAATTAGTACCCGAACCACTCTAAAACTTGGTGTGTTCTATTCTTCTTCTATTTCTTGTTTAACAAACCTTTCCCTCTAAAATTCAAAATTTTTCATCAATTCAACCCCTTTCTTGGTGCATAAGGTCCAACACTAAGTTAATTGCATATAAATGTTATTAAAGATTATGTATTTAAGGAAAAAAATATGATTATTATGTATACTATGTTCTTAGTTATCTTCATAATGTCTTTAAGCATGTTATAAAATGTCTAGAATGAGATTATATATGTAAGAATTAATGTTAATGATTAAGATATATAATGTAATAAAATTATGAGTGAAAGGATAATATGTTAGTGATCAGGATGTATAATGTAATGAAACTAGAATGATATACGTTAAGAATGCATATATCTTAACTCTAAGTATAGTTTTTTTTTTATGGGAGCTTAATTTATATATGATTGATGTCATGAAAGAATAGAAAAATAAGAGAACAAAAAAAAAAGTTATGTTATGAAATATTTTTAGAATTAAGTCTTGCTTATTCCATATCTAGTAAGTTAATAATGCACAATTTAATTCTAAGGATAGTTTTTATGTGAGCTTATTTTCTACTAAGGATAGTTTTTATGTGAGCTTATTTTCTATATGATTGATGTCATAGAAGAAAAGAAAAGTAAAAAAAAAAAAAAAGGAAAAAGAAATATTATGTTATGAAATATATTTTAGAATTAAGTCTCGCTTAATCCATAACTCCCATTAATTTTATCCCTTAGAATTTAAGATGATGTTAATACAAGTTTAAGACTTTTTTTTTAATATCAAAATGATGCAGCAAAAGCCATAATGGGCATTCTTATGAGCTAAATTATGCTTGCTATGGGTTTTGAAGACCTTAAGCATTTTTGTTCCCTAGTGCCAGTACAGTCCAAAATTTGGATCATGACAGTTGTATTCTCCAAAGAAAGTCCATTGTAGCTCATACTTTAGCCCAATGGGCTATCTTTAGAATATGAACTATACTGATAGAGGAAGCTCCTCACCATATCATCGCTTTGGTTTTAAATGACAAATCGATTGTTATGCAAATTTACTGTTTGATCAAACAACAAAACATAAATAATTTTTTTTATGAGTTTTAACTGCTTGATCTATTCTGATTGAGAATCCTTTCATAAATTTTTGCAAATAGATGCAATTTTTTTAGTTTTAAATGTATGACAAATCTTTTTTGCAATAAATTCTTTAACCCAATATGAAATGACCAGTGTTTATGAGCAAACTAGAAAATAGATTCAATTCAATGTTACTAAATTAGGATGGAAATTTAATAGTATGCAAAAAATGGTTTCTTTAATTCTATATAGATAATCTTTTTTTTAATATCAATTTAGTAATTTTCAAACATAAATTTAATATAAACAATTTGATATGTGATAGTACTCAAAAGATTTATTATTATATATGAATTTTGACTTACTATTGATAGCGTTATCCCTAGACTCTGAGATTATGAATAAAGTCCGAAGTTAAAAAGAAAGGAGAAAAAAGCAATTAAATATTACGGATGAAAAGTTGGCAACAACCTTTTTTCTTTAAGTTGGAATAATTTTGAAAGTGATTTTATAATTTGTTAATTTCAATGTAAAATGAAATATGAGCGCACATAGATATAGATAGAAACTACAGCTATAATGGTGTTGCTTCTGACACTATATTTAGTCTCTTTTCCTTGCATATTTAGTACATAATTTGTTTATTTTTTGCATTTTTATATTAATTTATGTATTTTGTTTCTTCATTCTCTATATGTTTTTCTATTTCATCTTCTACATTTCTTTGTTTATACTTTTTATATTTGTGATTTTCAATTTCGAAATACCTAAAAAGGTTCATGATAGTATCCACGAATAGCCTTTGATTGAAGTTTTTAATATATAATTTATCATTATTTTTATTCTTTTAGTATTTTCATTCACTTTTAGTATTTATGTGATTAATTTTCATATTTATATCTTAAAAAAAAAAAAAAAGCTCTCACTACATTACTGTTACGCATAGTGAGGAGCTATACATAACATTTTCCAAGAAACGTATATAGTTTTCCTATTGCCCCCTGAAATTGAGACAAATGTTTCATTTACAGCAACACATGCATGAAAATTATTGTTCAATAATAGAAAAATATTGAGGCATGAACGTTTGTCCAGGTTTGGGAAGTAAAAGGCTCTCTTTTGTTCAATCGCTCTTTTCGCTCTCTTCACGTAAACAAAAACAGAGAAAAAAAAAAACAAAAAAAAAAATGATGAAACAAAAGATAGAACATCTCCATTAATGTAGAATTTACATTCTCTGATTGTTTCTAACTTAACAAAAATAATTTTCATCATTTGGGTTGATCATGATTGATGTTAAAACCTAACCAATCCAATTCGATCTACTCATGCAAACCTATCAAACTCTGGCACCCTACAATAGCGTGTGAACGTGAAGAACATCAAAGGCGTAATAACAAAGAAAAGATGAGCAAAGAACAAAATGGAGTTATAAAAGCGTGGGAGGCCACAATACGCAAGACTCAAGCAGCAAAGAAACGAGCAAACAGCATCTTTGGCACCATCTCTTTAGCCCATGCAGACGATGAAAACGAAGATGATCTTGACAACAATGCTGGAGTCCCTCTGGAACCTTATCATGCAGAGAAAGTCTTGCCAAATGGAGATTATTATACAGGCCAATGGTACGATAATTTCCCTAGCGGACAAGGGAAGTATCTATGGACAGATGGCTGTATGTACATAGGAGAATGGCATAAAGGAAAAACTATGGGAAGAGGAAAGTTCAGTTGGCCTTCTGGTGCTACATACGAAGGAGAATTTAAAAGTGGGTATATGGATGGAACTGGTATATATACAGGACCAAGTGGCGATACATATAAAGGACAATGGGTTATGAACTTAAAACATGGTCATGGAATAAAGTGCTTTGCTAATGGAGATCTGTATGATGGCGAATGGCGCCGCGGATTGCAAGAAGGACATGGAAGATATCAATGGACAAATGGTAATTATTACCATGGTGAATGGAAGAATGGAGCGATATGTGGTAAAGGGACATTTGTATGGAGCAATGGAAACAGGTATGATGGAAATTGGGAAGAAGGTTTGCCTAAAGGGAATGGAACATTTAAATGGCCCGATGGGAGCTTTTATGTAGGGAATTGGAGCAAAAATGCTAACGAACACAATGGGACCTATTATCCATCAGGATCATCACCAGAAGGAAATTTTGAATGGGATCCACAAGATGTGTATAAGATTCATTTATGTGAATCTCAGATTTGTCCCGGTGAGAAGGTATCAATCTTGCCATCACAGAAGAAGCTTGCCGTTTGGAATTCATCCAAAGGCGCCAGCATGGAGAAGCAGAGGAGGATGTCTGTTGATGGAAGGGTGAGCGTGGGGATAGAAAGGATATTTGATAGAATGAATATGTTGGAAGGAGAGGATAATGGTTCAGGTCATGGAAATGCAATAGTTGGGAAACCTTTGGAAGCTGATTTGTTAGGCTTGCATATTGAGGATGGTTTCCCAAAATGTCTTCCAATGAAAGTACCAAAAGTTGTGAAGAGACAAGGAGAAACAATATGCAAAGGGCACAAAAATTATGAGCTTATGCTTAATCTGCAACTAGGAATCAGGTATTACACATAATATATTTGGCCCATAAATTTTTCCATCTTTATATTGTTTTTTTGGCTTTCTTTCATGGATGAATTTTCCTAGATTCAATTGGGATATAGAATTTGGTTGCCAAAATTCAATATTGCCATCCGGAACACTAAAAAAAAAAAATTCTGTGCAAATGGTTCTAGGAATGTAAGATATGATATTTGTCAAAGTTGTTGAAAATATCTAGTAGGAATTCTCTTGACATTGAATTGTACAAATCCTATATAGTACGTTGGATTGTTCCTTGAATGTTGATTGCTCAAGATGAAAAAAATCACTGCCTCTTTAATTCAAATATATAAATTAAAACGAGCTTCTTTCTGGGAGGAATTAATATTGAAATCTTTTTGTTCTGTCTTTTAGTTTATTGCAACAACATGAATTCAAGAATTTTATCTGGCCATTTATCCAAGGGCTTATAATTCCATTAGGCAACTTGGTTTGATTTTATAGTTTTAATTTTAGAAAAAGCCTTGCTAGCCATTCATTCCTTTTGGCTAGATTACATGGGTAGAATATTTTTATTTGCATCATTTTTTAGGTTCAAATGATTTAAGTTTCTAACAGTTGTAGTGCTGTTTTCCTACTCATTATCCATTGTTTTGTGGAATAATTGTTCAGGCATTCTGTTGGAAGACCAGCTCCAACTGCATCTCTTGATTTGAGAGCTTCAGCTTTTGACCCAAAGGAGAAAGTGTGGACAAGATTTCCTCCAGAAGGAACTAAGCATACTCCTCCTCACCAATCTTCTGAATTTAAATGGAAGGACTACTGCCCATTAGTTTTCAGGTTAGACCTTTGCAATTTATTAAGTACGTATAAATATAGTGCCCATTGCTATGGCTTCTTTTTTTTTTTTTCTTTTTTCTTTTATACATACTTGTTTATCATTTTCACCACTTGCAATTCATAACCCATCCAGGAATTTTGAATGCTAGGAATAGCAGTGGTGATGGTACGTGTCTTGTTTGGGGATTCGCATATGGAAATATAATTACTGAATTTTAATTAAATACAGAAATTGGATAAAATATTATATAAAAATCAATCCGAAATGTTAATATCATATATGTGCATAAAATAATAACAAAAGTGAATAAAATAAAAACAATAATTAATATAAAAATACATAAAATGAATGCAAAATAACAAGATTTTGTATCTGTTTTTACAAAAAAAAAAAAAAATGTCAATCAGGGTCTAAGTGCGATAGCAGTGTAAGTGAGGTGCAATGTATGCAGATGAATAGTAGCATGATATCCAAGGTCATATTTTTGGTAAATTTTATATTGACAGATTTAATAATACCGTCAAATAATTATTTAAATAATAATAAAGAATAATTTTTATTTAATTCAACAGTATCTAATTATCTCTATATATATATGCTGCAAATTCAATATAGAATTGATCACATATCCTTCATTTTTATGTTTTATTGTATTTTCTTTATTTTCAGTAATCTTATATAAAATTTGGAATAATCAAGTATCACTTTAAATAGAATTGTTGTCGTCAAAGCCATATTTGATTATTTTAAATTCTATACATAATTATATAAAATTAAGAAAATAGATATAAAATTTGATACGATCAAATATAGAAAATAAAGGATATGGGATCAAATTCTATACAAAATTTGTGAAAAAACAAAAAAAAAAAGACTTTAGTTACATTACCAACTAATGACGAGAGGGATGACACTAACTCTGTGATTGGCAAATTTCCATAGGGAGAAAAGAAAATAAGCAAGGAAAATAAATTTTATTTTTCTTCCTTATTTTCCTCCCTCATGATTGGATTAAAAGAAGGGAAAGGAAAATAATTTTTATTTTCCCTTGATTGGATAGCTAATTATGGAAGGAAAAAAAAATATGTAATATATTTCCAATTTTACCCTTTATTAAATAACACATTTGAATATATAATTGTATTGTATAATGATAAAAAACAATAATGATTATTAATTGATTTTATATGAAATTAAAATTTATATAATGATAAATATAATGTTAATACGAACAAATTCTAAAATTATTTTTATATTTGAAATGTTAAAAATATATATTTATAGATTGGTTTATATTTTTTAAATATTAAAGTG